>CAJPVJ010001940.1:0-12951 GCA_905397405.1 Oppiella nova
TTTTCTGTAATCAGAGATTTCATTAAAAGTCCCAAAATCTCAATAAGTGGTCAATCAGTTTGTTTCACAATATTCTCGCAATTAGATGGTGAACCGGATCATATTTACGAGATTAGTAGATATCATGAATTGAGACTTATTTTCATACTATACATCAACTATGATATTGTCGACACACTTATTGATAAAAATATTTATTTTCTAATACACTCCAGACGTGAGTATATTTGGAAAAGTAACAAGTTAACCGGTAGACACATATTTATGAATTTCAACTTAAATAAAACCAATTCATATAATATTTACTATAAGAAGTCAGTTGTCAACGACATGTCTAAACGGCGTTGGATTAAGTGTTTCAATGGACAGACACTCGAGGAATGTGTCCGTAAATGTCAGATTAAAATGCATGTTAATATGAATAATGATTATCCGTATTTTCTAAGTTCCTACGATATAAATAATAGCCTCAAATTTACNATATACTCACGTCTGGAGTGTATTCGCAAATAAATATTTTTATCAATAAGTGTGTCGACGATATCATAGTTGATGTATAGTATGATAATAAGTCTGAATTCATGATATCTACTAATCTCGTAAATATGATCCGGTTCACCATCTAATTGCGAGAATATTGTGAAACAAACTGATTGACCACTTATTGAGATTTTGGGACTTTTAATGAAATCTCTGATTACAGAAAATAGTTGAATATATGACACAAAAGATTTCAAAAAGCGGCAGACAATCTCTTTAGCAAACATCGTGCAGTTTTTTATCTTACAAATACTCATATATAATGTTAACGTTTTATAGAAATTAATTTTCAACCCTTCGTGTATAAACTTATGTATTTATTAGAGAAAATATTAATGAAAACATTGACGTTATATATGAGTATTTGTAAGATAAAAAACTGCACGATGTTTGCTAAAGAAATTGTCTACCGCTTTTTGAAATCTTTTGTGTCATATGGTTTCGAGGAATTTATAATAGAAAATTGTTCCTTGATACTTAATGTATTTATTTTCTCTAGTATATATATTTACGTAAAATAATCATATTGCCTTGATGCATTTTTTGGTCTCATTTCATGGAAAAAATTAATTTTATTCACACATATAGTAACCGCAGGTATGGCTATGGTTTCATCCAATCCGTACTTAACACTAGTTGTGGTTTCGTATGAAAAGTATAATAAACTTATTTCATATGTTTGATACATACATCCCATTAAACACATCAAATGGGAAACTATTTTAAAAGTTGGTATAAATTTAAACTTTATATTAAATTTAAACATTATTAAAACTAAACTTTTACAATTTAATATTAAGAGTTTGCTTTATTAATTATAATTATAATTTTCAGCAAAAAATTATTACGATCATAAGTAATAGATTTAATTACAAGTATATATACATAAAACAACATGTCATTAATCGTGTATTAAACTCATAATTAATTACTTTGTTAATTATCATGCACTTATCATAATATTTAATATACAGTAATTTACATTTACTAGCAGTATACAAAATTATCATTAAGAAATGTCATTAATATAAAATATACCTGTACGCTTCATAAAACATTTATTGTAATCACTGTTATAATTATTTATTTAATGTAAAAATTAATAAATTAAGAAAGAAGTCGTTTTTAGTTGTATTTGTATTTATTTAAGTTCATTGTTTTAATAATTGGTTTATTAGTTCATTGATATAAATCATAATTATTTTTCATAATTATATTTATGGACTAAAACTGAACTCTACTGAAAGCTACAGATGTTTAAGTGATATCCACAATTATCCAGGTCTTATCGGGTGTAATGTCTTTCTAATTGAACACCTTTTGTAGGGTTCTCAGTGGTTATTAATTGTAGTGAAGGTTGTATAGATGTTCCAGGTTAGATTGGTGCTTATGGCGTGCAATAACCTATCCATAGTAAACAACTCCATATATGAATACCCGTCGCCTTTATGCAGCTCTATTGCCACCACTTCAGGCAAATCTGCTACCATTGGCTTACAATTCACACAAACTTTAAAATAAATTATAATTATCTACTAAATCATTTGCATTTTAATTAATCACATTTTAATTTATATCGATACATACCCAATATACCAAGTATCAATAATTTCGGATTTTCACCATTTCTACAAATGTGTGTTAAACTAAACTTGAAAATATTATTTTAAATTTATATTAATATAAAAGTTATTAATACTTAACTCATGTTTTGAAAACACATTTCCCTTACAAATAATCATATCAAAAGTTTGGTTACCTGTATTATGCACCTAGTACAGTACAGTATTTCACTAATAGTATTGAAATAATAATAATTCTTTTGAAAATTAAATTTGTTTATTTATTTGACCTTTAATTAAATAGTAATAAATTGAAGCAATTAAAATTATAATACATAATCATGATTAAAATCTTAAGTAAAATGTTTGTGAGTTATTGTGAAAACCCTATTTGACCTTTGTCTGTGGTATTTATTATTACATAAAACATTATTCATATTTATGCAAATATACTTATTGAAAACAATTTGATAATACTTGTTCAATATTGATAACAATTTATTTTTATCACATTTTTGAAACATATTTCCACAAATGTTTATCATTATAACGGATAATCCAAACCATAGACTCACAACACTTGCCATAAGACACATATACACCTCGACAGACATCTTCAGTGATATCTCGTATACTATTTCCGGATAATTAGACAAATTTAATGCCATAAAATGAACCTTGGAATCCTTTTCATTATTTTCTGAAACCATTTCATAATACTCTTTATAGCATTCCGTATACCGTTCGCACATTTTATGACAATTAGATATATTCAAAACACTTCTAAACGACCCTGATTGTGTACTAAATTTGAGGCTATTATTCATATCGTAGGAATATAGGAAATATGGATAATCATTATACATATTAATATGCAATTTAATCCGACATTTTCCGATACATTCCTCGAGTGTCTGTCCATTGAAACACTTAATCCAACGACGATTAGACATGTCGTTGACAACTGACTTCTTATAGTAAATATTATATGAATTGATTTTATTTAAGTTGAATTTCAGAAACATGTGTTTATACTTGGTAATCTTCCAAATATACTCACGTCTGGAGTGTATTCGCAAATAAATATTTTTATCAATAAGTGTGTCGACGATATCATAGTTGATGTATAGTACGATAATAAGTCTGGATTCCTTATATTTACTAATCTCGTAAATATGATCCGGTTCACCATCTAATTGCGAGAATATTGTGAAACAAACTGATTGACCACTTATTGAGATTTTGGGACTTTTTCTGTAATCTCTGATTACAGAAATCATCTGAATATACGGTTTCGAGGAGTTTATAATAGCAAATTGCTCCTTGATACTTAATGCATTTATTTTCTGTAGTATATATTTTTCCGTAAAATGATCATATTGCCTTGATGCATTTTTTGGTCTCATTTCATGGAAAAAATTAATTTTATTCACACATATAGTAACCGCAGGTATTGCTATGGTTTCATCCAATCCGTACTTAACATTAGTAGTGGTTTCGTATGAAAAGTATAATAAACTTATTTTATACGTTTGATACAAACATCCCATTAAACACATCAAATGGGAAACTATTTTAAAAGTTGTTATAAATTTAAACTTTACATTAAATTTAAACATTCTTAAAACTAAACATTTACAATTTAGTATTAAGAGTTTGTTTTATTAATTTTAATGCAGAATATAACTAATTTTCAGCAACTAATGTTTTCGGTCATATGTAATACATTTAATTACAAATACAAATACGAATAAAATAACATGTCATTAATCGTGTATTAAACTCATAATTAATTACTTTATTAATTATCATGCACTTATATTTGATATGAAGTAATTTACATTTACTAGTAGTATACAAAATTATCATTAAGAAATGTCATTAATATAAAATATACCTGTACGTTTCATAAAACATTTATTGTAATCACTGTTATAATTATTTATTTAATGTAAAAATTAATAAATTAAGAAAGAAGTCGTTTTTAGTTGTATTTGTATATATTTAAGTTCATTGTTTTAATAATTGGTTTATTAGTTCATTGATATAAATCATAATTAATTTTCATAATTATATTTATGATCTAAAACTGAACTCTACAGAAAGCTACAGGTGTTTAAGTGATATCCACAATTAGCCGGGTCTTATCGGGTGTAATGTCCTTCTTGGTGACCACCTTTTGTATGGTTCTGTGGTTACTAATTATAATGAAAGCTTGTATAGATGTTCCAGGTTAGATTGGTGCTTATGGCGTGCAATAACCTATCCATAGTAAACAACTTCATATATGAATACCCGTCGCCTTTATACAGCTCTATAGCCACCACTTCAGGCAAATCTACTACCATTGGCTTACAAGTCACACAAACTTTAAAATAAATTATAATTATATATCCATAGTAAACAACTCCATATATGAATACCCGTCGCCTTTATACAGCTCTATAGCCACCACTTCAGGCAAATCTGCTACCATTGGCTTACAAGTCACACAAACTTTAAAATAAATTATAATTATCTACTAAATCATTTGCATTTTAATTAATCACATTTTAAATTATACCGGTACATACCCAATATACCTAGTAACAATAATACAACTGGGATTCTCACCATTTCTACAAATGTCTGTTAAACTAAATTTGAAAATATTATTTTTAATTTATATTAATATAAAAGTTATTAATACTTAACTCATGTTTTGAAAACACATTTCCCTTACAAATAATCATATCAAAAGTTTGGTTACCTGTATTATGCACCTAGTACAGTACAGTACAGTACAGTATTTCACTAATAGTATTGCAATAATAATAATTCTTTTAAAAATTAAAGTTTATTTGACCTTTAATTAAATAGTAATGAATTGAGCAATTAAAATTATAATACATAATCATGATTAAATATCTTAAGTAAAATGTTTATGAGTTACTGTAAAAACCTATTTGACCTTTGTCTGTGGTATATATTATTACATAAAACATTATTCATATTTAAGCAAATATAATTATTGAAAACCATTTGATAATATTTGTTAAATATCGATAGCAATTTATTTTTATCACATTTTTGAAGCATATTTCCACAAATGTTTGCTATCATTATAAGGGATAATCCAAACCATAGACTCACAACACTTGCCATAAGACACATATACTCCTCGACAGACATTTTTAGTGATATCTCGTATATGATATCCGGATTCTTTGGTACATTTATGTCGACAAATACTCTTTCACTATAAATTGTATCAATACTTAGTTCATAAAACTCTTTATAACATTCAGTATATTGTTTGCAATTTTGGTGGCAATTTGATAAATTATAATGATCTACAAATAACCCTCGTGAACTCGAGAATAAACGGCTACTATTCATGTCATATGAAGTATAATAATATGGATAATTATCATTTGATTTGATGTGTAAATTAATGTGACATTTATCTCGACATTCCTCAAGTGTCTGTCCATCGAAACACTTAATCCAATGCCGATTAGACACATCCCTGACCACTGTTTTCTTATATTGGATATTATATGATTTTGTATTATTTACGTCGAATTTAATAAAATTGAACAATGCAGTATTATCAAAATAGTCTTTCCAAATAAATTCACGTCTGGTATGAATCCGCGTATATACATAGTTGTCCACAAGCATGTTGTAATGATCATGATTAAAAAAGATTGTTAAAACATTTGACGATAGTCTAGAAACTTCATATATATGATCGGGTTCACCATCTAACTGTGAAAATATTGTGAAACAAAATGCCCTGCTACTTATTGATATTTTTGGGTTTTCAATATACCCGATTGCGTTCGAATGCAATTTAAAATTATACTTGGATGAATTTAAAAAGGCAAATTGCTCCTTGATACTTAACTGGTTTATTTTTCTAAACAAATGATTTTGATTTATCCCTGATGATTTTTTGAGTGTTGTTTCATCAAGAAAATCTAGTTTATTAGCACATAGAGTAATGGCTGGTAATGATATGCTGTCCACAAATTCATACTTAACATTAGTAGTGGTCTGATATGAAAAGTATAATAAACTTATTTTGTACGTTTGATACATACATCCAGATATACATAATAAATGAGTTATAATTTTATATATAGTACTGAATTTTAAAATCATGTTTATTTCAGATTATTATACAATTCTCTGAACTTTATAACTCAAACTTAAATTGAAATAATGAATGTGAAATAACAAAATTAATTAATATTGTTTACCAAAATTTAATTAAATGAATATTTCATCACATACAAAAAGTGTGTACAGATACAATTAAATAAACATTTTGTTGAACTTTTGTAATAATGTAATTATTTATGCTCTTAGTAATTAAAATTATAATTGTCTTATTATTAAAATTATTTTCTATATTATTAATAGACTTGAATAGAATTAGAAAATATTTAATATGTTAGATCAAGGCAGAGACAATTATAATAAACATTTACAACAATTATACTAAACCTATTATAATAAATATTGTATTTTTAATTATTTCGAAAATGTATTATGAAGAAAACAACTTTTCTAATAATTATTTTATCGATTATGTTGTACATTTAAGTTGTTAGAAATTTAATTGACTTATTTTAGTAGTAGAATCTAAACTTATATTTTTATAACATTTATGTAAATTATTTTATAAATTTATTATATTAGGTTGAACGGAAAGTCTTTACAAATTTTATTTTTCAAATATTTTGGAAGTGTTACAAGATAATAAATTTTGTATTTGATCATCAGTCAATGTAATTACCGCGAGTCAGTGCTATGGCGCACCAGCGGTCAGGCAGCATACTAATACCAAGTGATGCATGCTTTTGATTAATGTCCCGAATTGTTGTTCATAATCGCGAATTAGCTCATCTTGACTCTGGAACCTCTTCCCCTTATTAGGAGCTTTTATACCATATATCCCATCCATATCCGGCGGTGACATATCAGGACTATATGACGGGTGTTCTAAATCCTCCCAACGATTTTCTTGTAAAAACTCCCGAACTATTCGATGTTTATGGGGTCTAGCATTGTCATGTAAGATAATAGGCTTTGCCATTTTCTTTCGAGTAACTTCCGGGAGCACTCGACGTTCAAGAAACCTAAGATAAACACCACTGTCTACGGTTTGTCCATTGGCTAATATCTCGTATGTAAAGACTTGCTTCTTCCAAAGTGCCACGATCATTATGCACTTCCATTGCTGAAACTCTGCACGCAATTTCTTTGGTGTGTGATAAGTAAGATAGAAATCCGGTGTTTGAAATTTGTACAAATAACAATTTTTAAATCTTTTGTACTTCCGGCTTTTGACCAGGGAGCAACCATTCGCTACTTTGTCTAGCATGCTCAGGGTCATATGAGTTTAACCATATCTTTATAAACGCCCTCGGGTTCTTCACGTGAAACACTATCGCGAAGTTTTTTCAATTGGGAAATCTGGGGCATTGACATTTTTTAATGCCAAAAGTATAAGGATTAATTTAACAAAGTGATACTCCATTATTCCGCAGTAGACAAACAACTGAACATATATAAACATTTACTTAAAAATATAATTTAATATATAAGCAGTTATCATAAGGTTCAAAGTTTGTAAAGACTTTCCGTTCAATGTAATATAATTTTATTGACTAGTTTTTGATTCTGTAAAATAACCTTGGCTTTTATGTAACATTTAATGTGAAATGACTATTAAAACTAAAATGGTTGCAATTGTAAACTGCAAATCTATCCCATAATTGGCATAAAATGTTTGTCAACATTAAAACAGAAAAACCAAACCATAGGCTAAGAATACTCGCCATAAGACAAGTATTCCTCGACAGACATCTTAAGTGATATCTCGTACAGTTTCCGGTTGGGAAGGAGTCATAATTGATATTGTGTACAGGTCATTTTTAGATCTAGTATTTACATTAGTGTAGGTAATTGCATAATAATTTTGTATACACTCTACTTTACGATTACAATCATTAAAACATTTTTTATCTATTGTGTTATAAATAATATCAAAATAAAAACTATTTGTGATAACGGCCTCCTATGGGAATTTAACATGGGTTTCCATGTTATCCTATGGAAGGTCATTCATAAACAACGTCACCTGGTTCATCCATCAATAACGTTACCGGGGTCATCCATAAACAACGTTACCTGAGGGGTCATCCGTATATGCTGTGAGGCCTGTTCCCTCCCCTGCCTTCCTAGTGCTAACCAATCTCTAGCCTTACCAGTGCTATGCCCTACCTTAACAGTGCTATAGCATTGCGTCATCATTAATTTTTATATATTTAAAATCAATAATTATTTTGAAATAAATTTCATATTCGTTATTGATTTAAATTATTTTTTAGTTTTAAATTTGAAATATTGTACATAGATTAATTTTGTTTATTTTTATAATTATTAATTTTAATATTCTAAAATCAATCTAAGAATACATTTTTATATTTTGGAATCATTAATTCTAAAATGGCTAAAAGGAATTCAATATCTAATTTTTTAATTAGTTTATTGCAAGTAATACCATTTATACTTATTGCTATTTTCTTCGTTATATCTGAGTTTAATTCATTTAATGATCTATTAATCTTATTATATTGAATTTTATTAAATATAAGTTTTTGGCACATTTCTTTAATTCCATTATAAAAGGGTTTGTGCTTATACAAATGATCTAAAATTATTCCTCTTTCAGGAATTTGTTTTAGAAGTTTTAGCTCGTCATAACAATACTTTATATTTTTGGACATTTTTTAATTGATTTGTTGCTCGGCAAAAGTTAAATTATACAAATTACATTAATATTTAATATTTTAACAATATCTTTAATAACTTTTATTTTAAATTAAATTAAATTTGCTGTAAAAGTGGAAGTAATCAAGGAAGAAATCCACCGGTTTGTTTTATTATTCGTTTCCGATTAGTTTTCCCATCAATTCCATCTACGAATTTTTGTAGCATTACATAATTTTATGGAAAATTTTATTATGAATTTCATAAACAACTTTATATTGCGTTAGATTCATGGTGTTCAATTATCTTACATTTATTTAATTATATCCAGCTTACTTTATTTGTTATATATACAGTATATATACGAATAATTGTAGCTAGTATCTAAATAATATTAAATATAATTTATAAGAAAACATTATAACATAAAAGGCTATTTCATACTATTTATAAATTGTGCTTATAATTATCATAGTCAATTTTTCAAAAATTTTTAATTCAAACCTAATAAATGTTTAAATCAAATTTTGTAATATTTCATTATATTAATAATAATTTAATAAAAATTTATACAAAATTAAAACATTAAGTAATAACTTACAAGAAGCGATAAATTCATTTTAATTTACAATATTAATAGTGAATTGATTTGATTTTAAATCACCCTTTCTTGGGAAACACCTTATATTTGAAAATATTTTTAATAGTGACACTGGTCATATTTGTCTTGCAATTTAATTTAAGGATTTTCTTATAGTAATTATTAATGAATGAAAACAATTTAATGTCTTTATATTTATGAATAATATTTCCGCAAAAGTCTGTTATCATTATCACAGAGAATCCAAACCATAGACTCACAACACTCGCCACAAAACACACGTATTCTTCAGGAGATATCTTAAGGGATATCTCGTATACTATTTCCGGATAATTAGGCAAATTTAATGCCATAAAATGGACCTTGTCATCCTTTTCATTATTATCTAAAACCATTTCATAATACTCTTTATAGCATTCCGTATACTGTTCGCACATTTTATGACAATTAGAAATATTTAAAACACTTCTAAACGACCCTGATTGTGTAGTAAATTTGAGGCTATTATTCATATCGTAGGAACTTAGAAAATATGGATAATCATGATTCACATTAACATGCATTTTAATCCGACATTTTCGGATACATTCCTCGAGTGTCTGTCCATTGAAACACTTAATCCAACGCCGATTAGACATGTCGTTGACAACTGACTTCTTATAGTAAATATTATATGAATTGATTTTATTTAAGTTGAATTTCAGAAACATGTGTTTATACTTGGTAATTTTCCAAATATACTCACGTCTGGAGTGTATTCGCAAATAAATATTTTTATCAATAAGTGTGTCGACATATTATATGAATTGATTTTATTTAAGTTGAATTTCAGAAACATGTGTTTATACTTGGTAATTTTCCAAATATACTCACGTCTGGAGTGTATTCGCAAATAAATATTTTTATCAATAAGTGTGTCGACGATATCATAGTTGATGTATAGTGTGATAATAAGTCTGGATTCCTTATATTTACAAATCTCGTAAATATGATCCGGTTCACCATCTGATTGCGAGAATATTGTGAAACAAACTGATTGACCACTTATTGAGATTTTGGGAGTTTTATGGAAATCTCTGATTACAGAAAACAGTTGAATATACGGTTTCGAGGAATTTATAATAGAAAATTGTTCCTTGATACTTAATGTATTTATTTTCTGTAGTACATATTTTTCCGTAAAATGATCATATCGCCTTGATGCATTATTTGGTCTCATTTCATGGAAAAAATTTATTTTATTCACACATATAGTAACCGCAGTTATTGCTGTGGTTTCATCCAATCCGTACTTAACATTAGTTGTGGTTTCGTAGGAAAAGTATAATAAACTTATTTTATACGTTTGATACATACATCCTATTAAACACATCAAATGGGAAACTATTTTAAAAGTTGTTATAAATTTAAACTTTACATTAAATTTAAACATACTTAAAACTAAACATTTACAATTAATATTAAAAGTTTGCTTTATTAATTAAAATTATAATTTTCAGCAAAAAATTTATTACGATCATATGCAATACATTTAATTACAAATACATGTAAACCAACATGTCATTAATCGTGTATTAAACTCATAATTAATTACTTTGTTACTTATGATGCACTTATCATAATATTTGATATACAATAATTTACATTCACTAGCAGTATACAAAATGATCATTAAGAAATGTCATTAATATAAAATATACCTGTACGTTTCATAAAACATTTATTGTAATCACTGTTATAATTATTTATTTAATGTAAAAATTAATAAATTAAGAAAGAAGTCGTTTTTAGTTGTATTTGTATTTATTTAAGTTCATTATTTTAATAATTGGTATAATAGTACATTAATATAAATCATAAATATTTTTCATAATTATATTTATTGCCTAAAACTGAACTCTACTGAAAGCTACAGATGTTTAAGTGATATCCACAATTAGCCGGGTCTTATCGGGTGTAATGTCTTTCTAATTGACCACCTTTTGTAGGGTTCTCAGTGGTTATTAATTGTAGTGAAAGGTTGTATAGCTGTTCCAGGTTAGATTGGTGCTTATGGCGTGCAATAGCCCTATCCATAGTAAACAACTTCATATATGAATACCCGTCGCCTTTATACAGCTCTATAGCCACCACTTCAGGCAAATCTACTACCATTGGCTTACAAGTCACACAAACTTTAAAATAAATTATAATTATTTACTAAATCATTTGCATTTTAATTAATCATATTTTAAATTATACCGGTACATACCCAATATACCAAGTATCAATAATACAACTGGGATTTTCACCATTTCTACAAATGTCTGTTAAACTAAACTTGAAAATATTATTTTTAATTTATATTAATGTAAAAGTTATTAATACTTAACTCATGTTTTGAAAACACATTTCCCTTACAAATAATCATATCAAAAGTTTGGTTACCTGTATTATGCACCTAGTACACTACAGTATTTCACTAATAGTATTGCAATAATAATAATTCTTTTGAAAATTAAATTTGTTTATTTATTTGACCTTTAATTAAATAGTAATAAATTGAAGCAATTAAAATTATAATACATAATCATGATTAAAATTTTAAGTAAAATGTTTATGAGTTATTGTGAAAACCCTATTTGACCTTTGTCTTTGGTATTTATTATTACATAAAACATTATTCATATTTATGCAAATATACTTATTGAAAACAATTTGATAATACTTGTTCAATATCGATAACAATTTATTTTTATCACATTTTTGAAGCATATTTCCACAAATGTTTGCTATCATTATAACGGATAATCCAAACCATAGACTCACAACACTTGCCATAAAACACATATACTCCTGGACAGACATCTTAAGGGATATCTCGTATACTATTTCCGGATAATTAGGCAAATTTAATGCCATAAAATGGACCTGGGGATCCTTTTCATTATTATCTAAAACCAGTTCATAATACTCTTTATAGCATTCCGTATACCGTTCGCACATTTTATGACAATTAGATATATTTAAAACACTTCTAAACGACCCTGATTGTGTAGTAAATTTGAGGCTATTATTCATATCGTAGGAACTTAGGAAATATGGATAATCATTATACATATTAATATGCAATTTAATCCGACATTTTCGGATACATTCCTCGAGTGTCTGTCCATTGAAACACTTAATCCAACGCCGATTAGACATGTCGTTGACAACTGACTTCTTATAGTAAATATTATATGAATTGATTTTATTTAAGTTGAATTTCAGAAACATGTGTTTATACTTGGTAATTTTCCAAATATACTCACGTCTGGAGTGTATTCGCAAATAAATATTTTTATCAATAAGTGTGTCGACAATATCATAGTTGATGTATAGTATGATAATAAGTCTGGATTCCTTATATTTACTAATCTCGTAAATATGATCCGGTTCACCATCCAATTGCGAGAATATTGTGAAACAAACTGATTGACCACTTATTGAGATTTTGGGACTTTT
>CAJPVJ010001941.1:0-12383 GCA_905397405.1 Oppiella nova
AACTAATGACAAAATTAGTCAGAAATTTGTGCTGTGAGATGAGCAGAAAAAATATTTTCAAAAAATTATAATTCAATTCCACTATATGTTGTCCACTATTTGTCCTCTATTTATTAAATTATTTTATTAAAATGTCCATTAATTACGAAACTTGAGTTGGTCACACTGAGTAAGAGTGTATAGTATTAAGCAGAGTAAATTAATAATTTATTGCATACTGTATATCATTTAAAAGATAATTTATTATAATTGTTGACAGTAACAAAAGTTGCGTAAGCAACCATTTATATTTTAAACCTGGAACTTATATAATTTTAATTATTGTTACTGTTACAGTATACTAGTTTGTAAATAACAGAAAATAAAATACAATTTTAAGATTTTAAAATTTTGCATCAAATCTTAGGAATTGAAGTTATTTTATACAATAGATAGGCTTTCCGGTGCCATCCATTTGACAGGGAGTTTGCATTTACTATTATCGCTGCTATAATAATTCTTTTCGTATATATCCCGCGATAGACCAAAATCACCTATTTTGACACACAGTTCCCCGTCCACCATACAGTTCCTAGCTGCCAGATCCCGGTGCACAAAATGTTGACTGGACAGGTAATCCATACCTTGAGAAAAATTTGTAGTCATATACTAACTTATTATTATTTTAATTATTATTATTAAAATAACTAAATAACCTTGAGCAATATTTATAGCGAATATCATTAGTGTTTTAACATTAGGAGTATTTTGAGCATCACGGATATATGTTAATAAATTTCCGTTTTTCATATACGGCAACACAATCATTGGAATACCATCGTCATCGAAACTGACTCCGATTAATATCATCACGTGCCTATGATCGAAATCTTTTGTTAAAAGGGCCTCGTTGACAAAATCTTCAATGTCAGCCGTATTTTTGCTAGCTACAATAAATTTAATAAGATAACAAGTATTTATAATATAATATATCTGGTTCAATATATCGGATGATTCCTGACTAATATAGGCTTATCTTTCGCTTCTTACAAGCATTTGTTGCTTACGGCTAAATATCAAAATCTTTAGTGTATAAGTCTATGAGTAAGTTAAAAAGATATTAATATTTAGTTTTAAACAAAAATGCTTGCAAGAAGCGAAAGATAAGCCTATATTAGTCAGGTATCATCCGATATAATGAACCAGATATTATGACATATTATGTCGAACTATGATAAATGCACATACATTACTATGAACTATAGATAATACTGTACATTGGTCAGTAAGTTAAATAAATTGTATATCAAAACAGCGATTATATCATTTTTAAAGAATTTTAAATTTTATTAAATGTTAATTAGATTAAACTTAAACCTATAATTAAACTAATATAAAAATTTATTAACTATTAAATTATTTACATAATATTATTATGTTTACAATAATATTATTGACCAATGTACTACCTATAGTTCATAGTAATGAATGTGCTATTGGATTTATCATACTTTGGAAAACATAATATTAACATAAGCATACTTTTTACAGCTACGTCGATTTGATTAACGAGTTCATTTTCGTAAAGTTTAGCTTTATAAACCACACCGAATTGACCTTGGCCTAGTATGTCATTGTAATTAATATCAATATTATTTCTGCCAACAATTTTGTAATCCTCCATAAATTCATTATATATATTCTCGGATATTTGATAAATGTCTTCGTAATGGACACATCTTAATGATACTACACTTTTAATAACTTCATCCACTGTTTGAATAACTAAATAAATAATAAAAATCCTATTAAGGGTTTTGTTTTTAATAACTTTTTTATTCAACTGAAAGTCCTATATTTTATCAAAAAATTAAGAATATATTTTTATTTACTTGGTAATTCGGCGAGTTCGTTGTTATCAATAACAGTATCTTGGCTACGTACGTGAAGATTTTGTGAATGATTTTTATGCATGTTGAAATTCCTTTTTATTTTATATCGAATCAGAATAATTGTAGTTGGCATTAAGAACGTAAAAATAACTAAAATTATTATTCCTATTATAATAATAACATTATTGTTTGACACAACAATTGGTTTATTTAAATAAATTAATCGACCAATATTAAATGTCACATTTTCCTCATATTTAACAATAACATCAATATCACTCTGCTCATTAGATAGTAATTCGCAAACAATTTCACTTATTGTAATCTTGGTGATGTTACAAGGATCCATACCTGTGTACGAAGGTTAGTGATTTTTCCATAAGTAAACATTCAGTATTTATTATATATTGGCCAAGAATATTAAGATAATTTTTGCCATTNAGTAAACATTCAGTATTTATTATATATTGGCCAAGAATATTAAGATAATTTTTGCCATTTTGTTGTATAATATTAGTTTCTTTTAATTCTTTGAAAATTGGACTAGGGTACATTCGAAATTTATCAAACATTTTAAGTGTCCCATTGGTAATATCCATTAGAGATGTTACAGAGATTGAGTCCATTTCGAAACCAAAATCTAAATCGATATATCCATTGTAATTCGTAAAATTCAACTTTTGATCAGGTACGTATGGACTACGGCACATCATAAAATATGGGTCTATAGGGCTACAATTTCCATAATAAAATTTATCATCAACAATCACATAAATACGCGGGTTTATAACAATATCTAAATTAAATCCTTCAACATACACCGTGACATTACCAGCGGGAATGGCGGATAATTTCGATATGCAGTGATAAAGATAAATACGCCGGTTTTTAACAATATCTAAATTAAATCGGTCAACGTGCACCGAAACATTGCCAGTGTCAATGGAGGATAATTTCGATCTGCAGTCACAAAAATCCCACGTTGATATCACACTGGTTATATAAGGACCGCTTAAATAGTTAAATGGATTTAGATATTTGGAACATTTGTCGAACGTAATTTTTAATCTATCTGTACGTGGTTGAGCAACGCGGTTTGTTATACAGTGGGTTACATTTGGAGTTCGTAACGTTATTTTGCATGGTACATCGCCTATATATACTTCCGATTTCAAACCAGAATCCATGTATTGTCCATGAACAGTTATTTTAGTCCCACCTGATATGGGTCCTTTTGTAGGGCTGAAGTTTAAAATAGTTGGATCAACAAATCCATAGCTCGAATAACGGGCTTCCGTAGTGATGCTAATTTTTAAATTTAAGTATGCAACATTTATCACTCATTTTAAAAACAAAATATAAAATTAAATAATTATAATTAAATTAATTAAAAATATTAAAAATTACCTATAAATTCCATTAATTAAAACTTCTGTGGATATTGACATAACTAGATCTCCATTAACTAAATTGAGCGAGCCGGCTGTTTTATTAAGCAAGATATTCGTAGTATTAATTATACATTTAACCAATTTATGTTCAATGAAACCATTATATTGTTTTATGCATGCTACACGATTGGGTGAACTACCAACATCAAACACATTCAGTGGCAAATTGACAATATAAATTTCACGAATATTATTGATACTTGACCCCAAATTGCTCCCGGTAATGGTGATTTCTGTTCCCCCTTCAAAGGGACCGTATTTTGGGTGTATATCCAATATTTGAGGATTGGGACAGTCAGAATAATTGCCAATATAGATTTGCCTAGGATCGCAGTGTGGGCGCAATTGACATGTGTGGGTAGACTGGCACCAACCGCACTGGTATTCATCCGGCAAACTGAGGCACCAGTAGCAATTTGTATTTGCACGGCACATTGTTTCATATACATTAAAATTTGTCAAAGTGAATTTAACTTTAGTTATTAAAATTAATGTTAATATAATTAAATAGCCATAAATATTAACACACAATAGAGATTGTTTATTATATTTACTTAATGACACGAGCATTTTGTTAATTAACGTTTAAAACTAGTGAAAAATAATAAATATTTAAATTATTCAGATTATTATTAAAAATAAATTAATATATTAATTTTTATGATTTTCCAAATAAAATATATTATTAAATTAATTGATAAACAAAACGCATTTCAAATAAATTAACATTTAATTACATATATTATATAGTAGTATTAATAATAATATTTAATATATGTTTTTACCGATAAACTGTAAATCATTTTAACTGTGTAATATATTATTAATAACAGAAAACTATTGATTAGATAAATATTGTTTTGGTAAAACTTTTTAAACTCGTGAATTTTATTTTTTAAAACATTTCTAACTATCGTATTCTAATGACTACTAGACTAAAATGTTCAGAGAACATTACTTCATTATGTACAGTTTTCGCAAAACCTAATATTTTATATGCATTGACAAGACATGCTTAATATTATAATTAATTATTGCATAGCTGTTGACCAGTAGTGTTACCAACGGCTCGATATTACAGTGATTTATATGTGAATGCATAGAAAATAAACACATTGTTGAAAGTAATAAAAATATACCTTATTAATTATTTATAAATTTATAATAATAATAATTAATTAATTAATTATGTTTGAGTATTGACTACTGCATAATTATAATTAAAGAACCTATTGTATAAAATAACTTCAATTCCTAAGATTTGATGCAAAATTTTAAAATCTTAAAATTGTATTTTATTTTCTGTTATTTACAAACTAGTATACTGTAACAGTAACAATAATTAAAATTATATAAATTCCAGGTTTAAAATATAAATGGTTGCTTACGCAACTTTTGTTACTGTCAGCAATTATAATAAATTATCTTTTAAATGATATACAGTATGCAATAAATTATTAATTTACTCTGCTTAATACTATACACTCTTACTTAATAGTTTTATGATATAGCAATTATAAAATAACATTTTGCTGATTCCTGATTAATTAAATGAGTCAGCCTGTTTATAAAAACAATGTTTATATTGAAATAATAATTATTGCAGAATTGTTTGCATATTAAACTAAATATTTGCATTATTTTCAATTGATTTATTAATTTTTATAATAGTTAATAAAAGAAATTGATATTAAAAGAACTGTTCTTGGTAATCCATCACTCGAATTATAATGGATCTCAAGACCTGGCTATTACTTGGAGCGATAGGTGGGACCGGTATACTGAACCAGTTATTCCAGACCATTGCTTTTCACTACGAAAAGGCCGGTCCCATATCGGTCACCAGGAGTTTCAATATAGTGTTGGCCTTTGTATGGGATGTGACCCTATTTATGGACCCAATCCTATGGACCTCTATATTAGGCGCGTCTCTCGGCATCACATCTGTAGTGATAATAGCCGTCAATACGGGGTATAAAGAAAATCACGAAAAGTTTATAATGTTTTTAAAAAAAGAGTTTCTGTTTTTAATAAGACTTTTTGAGTATTATTAATAACTAAAATATAATTATAATTAAAAAACTTATTTAATAAATAACTTTGATTTTTAAGTTTTTATTAGATAAATTTTAAAATCTAATTTATAAATAAATTAATATATTTAAGATTGTAGTATAAATAATAAAAATGTTATTTAAATTTATATGTATCGATATTTCAAAAATAGTTTAGCTAAATTAATTTATAGTTTAAACTATTATTTTATAAATAAGGAAGATAATTTTATTAAATATCAAGTATACTGTAAATTATATTTCACTAGTTTACATAAATAATAGTAATATTTTAATTATTATCTAATAATATTTAGTTGTAAAATTTATTATAATAATGACAATAAAGTAAAACATAATATCTGCGGTGGAAAGTTGAAGTGAGCTCGGTAAATTTAATGAGTTACTTTTGTTGGAAAACCCAAAACACTATACAATTTAAAATAAAGCATTTACCCTGTTTGACGCCCTATAGTGCGCCCCCACCGTATAGTGCGCTTTCATTTTTTACAAAAATGCATATTTCTTACTCAGATAGTGCGCACCCTACGTATAGTGCGCCCATATATACCCAAGTATAGACGAATTGAATTTAAGTGACTTTATGACAACTAATCATCTGAAATATCTAGACATAAGCTGAACACAAAGAGTAGATAAGATAAGGCGACGTGTACAAAGTACGTACGCAAAATTTTTGTCAATTCTTATATTTCAAACCTAAATAAAAAGTAAACCACATTAGATTTTTAATTAGTTTCTTCACTAAATTATATATACATATAAGCCTTGTTAATTCTATTCAAAAATATTTTTTAAAATATTAAACTTGTACCAGAAAATGATGTTTTAAAAATATAAACATGAATTCAATGGTATTACCCTTCGAGACCATAAGGTATGAAAAGTTGGTTCAATAGCTCTATTAGTCTACTATAAGTTAGTGAAGAGAAACCTTATGGTCTCGAGGGGTAACAGGGTGATTTTTGCAAAATAAAGAATTACGACATGCACAATTTTTCAGAACTTGAACTTATACCCTAGATCGATTCCTCTTTGAAAAATAATTTTGTGAAAATAAAATCCATAAATTACGTTTTTAACAAGTACGTTATTTATGGAAGAAAATAATTTTTAATTACATTATTTTCAAAGCTGATTCTAAAAATCGCATTCTAAAATTTTTCTAACCATAAATAACAAAGATACACTATGACGTTATTGATGGATTTTTAAAATTGACATTTTATTTTTCGATTGGGAATCGATTTAGTGGGTTGGCACAAAGTTGAAAAAATAGCTGAAAAATTAGTCTGAAAATTATACGGCAAACTGTAAGAAATTGTTGTATTTTTAAACGTGAATAACTTTTTAATTATTGAAGCTACAAAAATAATTTTTACATATTTATATATCATTTAATAAGCTTATTTTATTTTGTTAATTTCATCAAATTATATTAACATTGATCAATACCTTGACATGGTGTTTAACCTATAACGTACCTTAAAATGCCATATGCTTGTATATAACTAGATATATTTGTTATGAAATTGCTAGGTAGATTATTTTGATGAGGGTCAGGTGATTGTTCTTGATTATCACCATCATTGTCGATGACAATATAATCAGGGTCATCCCTATTTGAGATGTTACTTTTAATAAATTTTATAAATTTTTAATGCTTTATTATACACACCTTAATTGGTAATATGAAACGGGTTCTCGACTTTCCAAGAAGACAAAATATCAAGTCTGACATTAGTCACGCCATAACCCAAATTACAACATTACTTTATTACACAACTGTAAAACAATATAATTTACTTATTTAATATTATTATTATAGTGTTAGGATTCTTAGGACTTTTCAGTTAAAATTACAGGTTTCTACACGCAAACAAGATTTTACATTTTACAATCGAACAACGTTTTTATACTAATACCGTAATAAATGAATAAAAATACAGAAATACACTAATTACCTAAATTTTTCACTGCATTAATTTAATTATGCACTGGATTAACTTAATTGTGCATTGATTAACTTAATTATGAACTGGTTTAACTTAATTATACACTGAATTAACTTAATTGTGCATTGATTAACTTAATTATGCACTAACTTAACTTAATTCTATAAATAAATTAAAAAATTAAGTTAATCCAGTGCACAATTAAGTTAAATGTTTTTAAACATAAACTCAATATAATAAAAACACTATCTGATCACCATATGTATTGATATGTATTGCACGGCTTACCAGTATTGTTTGTTTAGTGCCTGGTTATAGATTAAATGTATGTATACATGTATTTATTGTAAAATCTATTTTGTGTGTAGAAACTTATCCTTAGTCCTAAGAATCCTAACACTGATTGCACGGCTTACCAGTATTGTTTGTTTAGTGCCTGGTTATAGATTAAATGTATGTATACATGTATTTATTGTAAAATCTATTTTGTGTGTAGAAACTTATCCTTAGTCCTAAGAATCCTAACACTGATAATAATACATAATGTAGCAAAACATAAACTCATTTTGAACTACATTTTCACAATCACTACCACTGTGTTCACTATCAGCCCTATAATTACCCTAAAAACAACAAAAAACTTTATTTCTAAAAATATAATAAACTTTTCGAGACTTTCTTTATACCCCGTATTGACGGCTATTATATCACTACAGATGTGATGAGAGACGCGCCTAATATAGAGGTTCATAGGATTGGGTCCATAAATAGGGTCACATCCCATACGAAGGTCAACACTATATTGAGACTCCTGGTGACCGATATGGGGCCGGCCTTTTTGTACTGGAAAGCTATGGCCTGGAATAACTGGTTTAGTATACTGGCCCAACCTATTGCCACCAGTAATAGCCAGGTGTTGAGACCCTTGGGCAGCACAGATAGTGGACGAGCACTGGGCTATACAACCCATTATTATACCGGTGATGGAGTGCCACTATGGAAATTTATTATTTAATTTCATTTTTTATCAGATATTATATAATATAAAAAGTCACCTTAAAATATTGCACACATACAGTTTAAAATGTAAGCAATTTTGCAATGTTTATATAAACATTATATAAATATTTTATGTTATAAACAGTATGAATCATTTAATTAATCAGTTAATAGCAAAATATTTAATATATAATTTAATAACCAAAAAACTATTAATTAACAGTAGAAAATATTATTAGCAATGGACAATACTATGGGCAATAATTAATTGGGTACATGGGTAACAAAGCTATTATATATTTACGTATAGTATAGGTATGCGATGACACAATATTAACCATTACGGGCACATATTTATACTGGTACTCATTGGAGGTAATCATTGTAGATAACATAGGTACTGATTATTACATGCATCTACAGTGCAATATTGAAAATCAAACTGAAACGTCTATCGTTTGCATTTCCGAACCATTATCTATGATCCCCAGGTTTTGGTCGAATTCATTCAGTGTTGGTCTATATATTTACAATGTCATTTATTATTTTAAGTACATCAATTTCCAATTCACAAATTATAGTGATGTAAAATTATGCCCACCGAAACAGACTCACACCACTATGGATAACTCACCTTATATATCTACTCATATGGAAAACTCAACTTATATACCTACTCATATGGATAATTCAACTAATGTACCCCCTCTTATTATATCAAACTCGCTATACCTATTTATTGTGTATGGCACCATCCTTGTCATTTTATTAAGCGTTTTAATAATTATGGCAATTAAATATATAAGGTCAAAAAGGGTAATAATTACTGACATCAGTCCGAGCACTGTTTGCGAAAATAACACAGTTATCAGTCCGAGAGAATTTAATTTTCAAATTAATGGTATGCATGTTTTGTCTAAAAATTTTAATTAACATATTAACTACATTTATAATTGTCTAATTTAATAATTTATATAAATGGTTTACTTCAAGGCCCTAATACTTTAAATTAGACACTGAACTCAATAGTAATGCATTAATCTATGGGTTTATTAATATGAGTTTTATTAAAATATTATTATAAAAATAGTTATTATTTTTAATAGATAAATTATATCAGGGTCTTGAAGTAATACATTCATTCTATACATGTATGTTATAAATGTTTAATAATTTACTAATTATTACTATTATTAATTCACCCGAAAAATTATTAAAACATTTAGACCATTGAGTTCTAAAAGTTAAAATCACCTAAAAATAGGGATGATAAACTAATAGGCTAATCATCTATACTTGATAAACTTATAAATTTTTAAGAGCCTTACTTATTTATGTCATAATAAACTTAATAGACATTTAAAATTACTAATACATTAATGTTTAAGCAATGTTTAGAATCAATGTTTATTTATCGTAAAAGTACACCTTTAAAACTACATTCACTTGTATAAAATAAGTTAAACTTGATTATATGTTCATTTTACGATTAACAAACTTTTAATATCTTTCACCTGTTATATTTGTAACGTTTATGACTAAAACTTATAAAGGTATAAATAACTAGTGTTGAATAGTTGTATAAAAAATTTGTGTTTGTTTAACGCTAAAAATGAATAAAGTATATACATCACTAGTTGACATAATTTGAAATAAGTGAAACCCAATGATTTAGACCCTAAAAGGTCTAAGCTCATATAATTGGATATTGTGATTTATATAATTTTTAAATCCTAGATAATCAAATGGAAAGCCTACCAAGTACGTCAAACTACCAATCCTTCGAGTTAATGAATAAAGATCAAAATAAAGGGGTTTTAGATAAATTGACTAAAACATGTGGCCACTTTAGAGTAGATTTAAAACACTTAAAAATTGATTATAATAATGTGCTTGGTGAGGGTCAATTCGGATTAGTCTACAAAGCTGTACTATATCAAGCAAAACACAACAGAAATATACAAGTTGCTGTTAAAAGTATGTTAAATTTTAAATTTTAAATTTTATTTTGTTATTTTATATAATTTCTTGTTAATTATTATTACAGTTTGTAAAAATAACCAGAACAACCTAGATTCATTTATGGACGAGGCAATGATCACACAACATTTCAATCACAAGCATGTGATGAGTCTAATCGGTGTGGCTATGAATGTGCAAGGTGCCCCAATTATTGTACTACCTTATATGCGCAATGGAAACCTATTGACGTATATTCGCGATGAGCGCAATAAACCAACCGTTAAATCGCTCATGACACTTGCAATAAATATTGCCCAAGGTATGATTTTAAAATTCTAATTAAATAATTTAATAAAATCTAATAATTTATTTCATGTATAAGGAATGCAATATTTAGCAAGCAAACATTTTGTGCATCGAGATCTAGCGGCGAGGAACTGTATGCTCGACGGGGAACTGTGTGTTAAAATAGGTGATTTTGGTCTATCCCGGGATATATACGAAAAGGACTATTATCGCAGTGATAACACCAAATGCAAACTCCCTGTCCGATGGATGGCACCGGAATGTCTACAACGGGGCACATATAATACCAAAACAGATGTCTGGTCGTATGCCGTACTGGCATGGGAGTTATTTACCCGTGGTTGTACGCCATACCCGGATTTGGATAATTCAGAGGTTTTCAATTATTTGCAACAGGACAAACGTATGATACAACCGACACACTGTCCGGACTTAATGTATAACGTGATGACCCGGTGCTGGTCACATGACCCTAAAAATCGTCCTAAGTTTTCAGTGATTGCCATTCATATACAGAATATGATCGACACGTATGAACGTCTAAGTGATCATACCTACTATTATTACCCGGTTCCTGTTGCAAAATAAAAGTTCAATCTTAATTTCTATTATAATTTTATCAAGTTAAACATTTAAGTTTTAGAAATTAAATAACAATTATTTAAATATGTAAAATATCAATATTAATTATTTATAAATTTTAAAACTATTATTATTATTATTATAACATATAACTTATAATACAATACAGAATACTATAAATATACAATAATAATGTGCCATGGAAAGTTGAAGTGAGCTCGGTACCTTTAATGAGTTATATTAGTAATAATATTGTTATATTAAATATACAAAAATTTTAATGATAAAATTGCACTTTTTTAAAAAAAATACTTGATCTTTTTTCAAAACTTAATATAATTTAATCTAATTTTATATTTACTATTGTTTATATTTATTGTTTAAAAATAATCCAAATTACCCTGTTTGACGCCCTATAGTGCGCGCACTATCTGAGAAAAAAAGTGATTTTTAAGGAAAAAGTAGAAGGGCGCACTATACGCAGGGTGCGCATTATCTGAGAAAATTACAGTATATAAATTTTAAAAATTTTAAATTAAGTGAAAATCAATTATAAATCAGTCTTCAAAATCTTAAAACTAAATTAATTCAATTACTAATAGCACAAACACAGTTAACACTTATCATTAATAATATTATATTGATATTAATGTTAGTTCACTACAACAAGTAAATGTAATTTAATTTCACAAAGTATTTTATAACTAAACTCTTAATTTAAACTTTTAAACAAAAGTACTTTTCAGTTGACTAATATAAATATTACAAATATCACTAAATCAATTTTGTATGAATTTTAAAAAGTTAACCTCCATAGGTGGAGTGCACAAAGTACATACGCACTTGTAGGGGGAGGGGGTCATGCCAAATCGTATGTCACCATGTTAAATTCCGATTTACGATAGGCGTTTTGTGGGAAGGGGGTCATTTTTTGACAAAAATTTTGCGTACGTACTTTGTACACGTCGCCTTATCTTATCTACTCTTTGTGTTCAGCTTATGTCTAGATATTTCAGATGATTAGTTGTCATAAAGTCACTTAAATTCAATTCGTCTATACTTGGGTATATATGGGCGCACTATACGTAGGGTGCGCACTATCTGAGTAAGAAATATGCATTTTTGTAAAAAATGAAAGCGCACTATACGGTGGGGGCGCACTATAGGGCGTCAAACAGGGTA
>CAJPVJ010001942.1:0-10930 GCA_905397405.1 Oppiella nova
TTTCACCACTTTGTATTGGATGGTGTGATACAACTCCTGTTCAAACGCCAACACCTTTTGCTGCATATCGTACACTCGGATCCAATAGGACTGAGAGCCGGTGTCCATCACGAGACACACCACTCCTCTCAATACTTTTCTCCATTTCATATGCTTCGGTAGTCGACTCCTATGGAGTTCGGCCACAGTTGTGGACACGGGTTGACAGCCCTCTCCCAACATATCATTGACGGCCAAACACTCTGAATAAGATAATAGTTTGGAACTACACTTCAGTCCAGGTATAGGTGCCATTCTGAGTGTCAACAGTTTGTTTAGATTTCTATTATGCTTGAAATAATAACAATTAGTTTTGATCAATTTTAAATTGTATTTAAATTACACGATTGTGTGATACATAAGTCAAAAGTCAAGTAAATCCGTTAGAAATGAGAGTTCAATCAAATCTGTTAACTAATTCCGAGAATGGATTGGTAGACAAACTGTTGGGAAAGGGATGCGAGTCATGGGCGACAACTATCGCTCAACTGTACCGAAGTCGAGCCCCACATCACAAGAAATGGTATGAAGGGCTGATAGGAGTGGTATGTCTGGTGCAGGACTTGAACACAAAATCTTTTTGGATACGAGTCTACGATATGGACAAAAGACAAATGGCTTTCCAACAACAGTTGTATCACACGATTAAATACAAGTCCGTTCGGCCGGCTTTCCATACGTTTAGCGCACCGGACGATCCGGTAGGCCTGAACTTTGCCGACCTATTAGAAGCCGACGCCTTCGCCAAAGCTGTCGATTACATCAAAAAGGCACAAATGGCTCGACTCAAGGAATTGGGTTGGAATGAGACGTCCGGGTATGACGAGAAGAAAGCGCCCAACCATTTGAAAACATTTCTCGAGAGGGCCGGCGCTCAACAAATAGCTAACGATAAAGAGTCCATGAATTTCATAATGGATTTCATTGAAAAGAATGGAAAAGAGCCGCCAAATGCTAAACGTAGAGCACTGTCACCGTCTCCCTGTCCAACGCCTACAGATATATTCAGATTCTACGAGGAATACATCGAAACACCGGAACAGTCGGTGAATGGCACTCAGACTCAGAGCAAACCCTCGGATCAAATTACTGGTGATGTAAGCAATGATCAGAATATATTGGGAGCTGAAGATAATGGCGCTGATAAGGCCCCTACATCTTCGTCTGGTATTTCAGTGCCTCCAAAGTCTTCAGGACAACAATCATCGGCCGCTCCCTCTGCCAGTGATTCAACAAATATTTATGACAATCCAATCCCATCCACATCCACAGCACCGCATCCAACTCCATCCGGTCCATACAAATCCAAATAAATGTCAATCATTTAGTAATCAATGATTTGCTTTAAATAAAGATTGTTTGCAAATATAAATTGATTTCAATTATTCTTGTATTTATTGATTTAAAATTGTAATATTGTTAACTAGGCTATGAATCAATTATATTAAATATTAGAAAATTAAAAATAATAATATAATTACATAATAATTATATAATTAATAATAATAAAACTTTAGTATAATTATAATAATCCAGTTTTTGTGTAGTTTTTGTAGAAAATTCTTTACTTTTTATTTTCTAGTTATTTTACTAAATCAATGTTTTTACATATTTTCATTGTCAAGTACAAATCCATTGAAGAATATTATTACAAAACTTATCAATACAAACAGACAAACTATAATTAGAAATATAAATATAAATTATGCACTAAATATATTAAGTACAATATTTATCCATGTGTATGTTTAATTGTGAGATAATTAACTTATGTATGTGGGGGTGTATGTAAATGTCAGGGACAGGAAGGTAATGGAGTGCGTGAGTGACTAGTGGATATTATGGTCAAAGTGGAGGGTATTATCTGGCATACAGTATATGTACTCAATGGACACATACTGTATATGGTTTCAAAAGTGGACTGTAAATAACTCTCACGTTCACAGCCATAAGACTCATTCACTATTGTTTATAGATAGTATATGACATATAACATAATACTCTAGGAATTGAGTCAACCCTACTTGTACCAGACTAATTAGGTTTTAACAGTGTATAAGGTGTATGGTTTAGCATTTATTAAATTATATTATTTTTATGGTAGTTATAATGTTATAAGATTTTGAGTAACAATTAACATATTAACAGATATGGCTTACGTATGTAATCACAGTAGACTTGTCTGAATATGTCTCATTAACTAGCATTTTTAAATGACCAAACTCGCTATAAGACTACTAATTGTGTACAAAAAATTTTAATTTAAAAACAATTAATGAATTTATTTATTTAGAAACATTTCTTATAAAGTTTTTATATAAATAGTGTATAAAAATTAAATATAATGTGTGTGTTTTGTTGTGTGAAATGAATGTTAAAACATATAATAATAATAATAATTGTTGTTTTCAATCGTCAGTTGTTTTGCCAAATTTGCTAATCTTTTCATAATTTTCGTTATGAGTCCTCCGGTGGGACGACAGGGAATGTGCGGCTCTGAAGCTCTTATTGCAGGCCTCGAAATCGAACATTTATTGAGAGTGCAAGTGTCGGTATTCTGAGTAAGTGATAACAAATATCTATCATATACTGTATATTGTATTATGAGATCCTTAACTCAGTTGGGATGAACATGGTCTGATTAATCCAAAATTGAGTGTATCAAGTGTATGGTTTAGCATTTACTAAATTAAATTATTTTTATGGTAGTTATAATGTTATAAGATTTTGAGTAACATTAACATATTAACAGATATGGCTTACGTATGTAATCACAGTAGACTAGTCTGAATATGTCTCATTAACTAGCATTTTTAAATGACCAAACTCGCTAAAAGACTACTAATTGTGTACAAAAAATTAAATTTTAAAAACAATTAATGAATTTATTTATTTAGAAACATTTCTTATAAAATGATAAGTTTTTATATAAATAGTGTATAAAAATTAAATATAATGTGTGTGTTTTGTTGTGTGAAATGAATGTTAAAACATATAATAATAATAATAATTGTTGTTGTTTTCAATCGTCAGTTGTTTTGCCAAATTTGCTAATCTTTTCATAATTTTCGTTATGAGTCCTCCGGTGGGACGACAGGGAATGTGCGGCTCTGAAGCTCTTATTGCAGGCCTCGAAATCGCATTTGAATGGCCGCTCACCTGTTGGGCCGATCGCAGCATTTAATCATTATGATCTAGTAACATCTTGATAATTTACTATAATAATACAGACCTGTATGCAGTCTTCTATGGATTATAAGATTTTTTAATTTTTTAAACTGATTTGAACAGCCTTTCCAATCGCACAAGTATGGCTTGTCTAATTATAAATGCAGATTATTAATTTTCAATGATAATTACAGCTGAGATGACAAACTTTATAATTATAATTTACAATCATGTATCCAATTAATGATTGTATGGTATATATAAATGTTTGGTCACCTGTATGTGGATTGAAAACTATATTTACCTTTACTTTGGACCTTATAGTGTTGAGATCGATGTCTTTGCAATTGAAACCATGATTTATATATTTTATTGCAACTGATATAATCGCACATAAATTGGTTACCATCTAGAAATTAAATATAAAACAAATGGTTTTTAATTGATATTAAATGAATTTAGATTTTAAATATAGTATAAGTTAGTAAAATAAAATAGATAAACAATTAATTAATTAATTAATGTTTTAATATTTTATTTGTCTCATGATTTTTTAGTGTACTTTATAAATTATAATTAATGATTTAAAAGTACTTCGACTGTACTTGATGCAATTTTCAATGATCTATAAATTATTGTTTTAATGTGGAACTATATCTTGATAAATTATATTTTTTAAAACTAAATAAAAATAGAAAAATAATAGTTAATTGTGCCGAATCCACGTGTACTATTCATGTATAAAAATTGAATTTATTTTAGTATATTTAATTAAAATCATATGTCATATAAAAAAGTATATTTTAATTAACAGGTGCATTCAGTTAATAAGTTGTACGCTCGACAACCAGATGGTAGAAATAGACCTGTACAATTTTTATCACAAGCGTATAAAAGCACCGGAACTTTGCTAAAGTACTTTCATTACATCAACAGTTTATCATTATATCGTCGATTCATTACATTATATTTTATATAGGTAACAAAAATGAGACTATACTGTATTTCCTATAATTGAAATAAAAGTAATAAATGGTATACTTTTTCTTTAACCAGTAGATAACAGGTGTGATAATTATTTATAGTATTGTAAATTAAAAATAAGCAAGGATAAAGAATAACGAGAGCATCAATCAGAGTGATAATGTTAAATGTACTTTTTAATTTTAAAAAATTTAATAATGATAATAAAAACTTTGCGTTAAAATTAATTAATTGTAGACTCAAAAATTACAGTTATTAATATGGTAAATAATAATTAATGATTTTAAAGCTAGCCCTTTTAGGTTAAATAGCTCCTGGTACAATACTGTTGTGCATAAGAACTTTAAACTTTTTTGGTTTATATGAACTAATAGTTAGATTATGTAATTAATCATTGAGTTTATGGTTTTTGTGAAAGTAAATTGTGTTCATGTTTTAACCAAAACAGAAAAAACACATTAATTACTGATTAAACAAACAATAAAAGTATTTAATTATTTTATTAATTTGTTTTAGGACTTTCGGTTTATAGCGAGGGCATAAAACAGTGAAAACAATTTATTTCAATACTAATTAATAATATAATTGACAGAATGGTTACATTAAATTCAAAATGATTCCTGGTCCAATACTATTCATATATTTAAGAGTTAAATTAATACTAGCAATGTTAATGCTTTGTTACCTGTTTTAATATAGACAATCAAATCAATTTAATCTAAAAGTTGCCCTTAAACGTACAACTCATCATAATTTACATTATCATATGATATATTGTACGAAAGTACAGAAAGTATTTTATTTTCTAATCGTAAACCTATTAAATTATTGATTTGATATCTGCTTGATATGTTGGGAGAGAGAGAGAGAGAGAGAGAGAGAGAGAGAGAGTATATGTATTGATAATCTTATGGTTTCCTTTGAATTAAAATAATTTCCAAATAGTTAACATTATCTCATTAAATGTACTGCAATTTAATAATTGTTTATATTAATTAAACAGAAATTAAAGATTTATCTAAATTAAGTGATTAAATCTGGATATTACTTGTTAGTACATTAGTATATAAATAGTACATTATATTAAAAATTAAAAATAATTATTTATTTAATATTTTAGATACTTTCTTAAAATTCTAGACCTTAAGTCTTAAATGGTGAATAAGTGTTTAATTGACAATGTATGCTATTAATATGTGCACTTAAATGTATTTTAAATTACGGATATAAATTGCAATTTATTGGGACATTATTGAGACACATTGGTTGGCAAAAAAGTAATGCGTAAACTTTGCTATCAGTTGTGATAAATGAAATAAAAAACTTAAACTTTCTTATTGATACAAATTTATCTAATCTCTCTCTTTGAAGCCTTAATAGTGTATATAATATAAAACAATAAACCCTTTTGTTTGGAGTCACTATAAAAGAGTGAGAAAAACTGATTTTGTGCTCATTTTATGATTAGTCTTACCGTTGAATAAGACATAATTCACACATAATTTAGTACTCAATGTATTTATAATTGATTTCATGTTCAGACTTAATGCACTGTACCTTATGCCTAGAATTCCTATACTAACTATGATATTATAGCATGTAATTTAACTAATATAACGAATATAGCATTCAATTTAATGTTAGGAAATATTGAAGCTATTTTATACCCAAAGTTTAACTTTTAATATGTGATAAACAAGAAACGACACCTATTTATACACAGTTTTGTTTAAATTAACATCAGCTGTCTGTGAAAAACTGTTTTACAATATTTAGTATTTTTAAACAGAAAAATTATTTATAATCTCCTTAAAAATAATGAATATATTTATATAAAAGTATGAAATATAAAGTAAAAAGTATAATGTACAATATATAAAAGCGAATGATAGATAGGTACACAGGAATAAGAGTCTGGATCCTATTCCCATAATACATGTGCTCATCTACTGACAGACATACCTTGCATACTAGTATACTATCAGACTGTGCATAACTTGGATGAAATTTTATTTATTTATTCAAACCCAAAGATAATATACTACGAAAATAATCATTTGACACAATAATTAAACAACAATAAAATTAGTGTTGAAATAGGCACTGAAAACCCAGAGTCAAAATGAAAACATACCCGGAGCAGATTGATCGATGTCATTATTGTTAATATCAAACGTGGAAAAGTCACTATTTTTCTGTGTTATGGCTTTGCAACGTCTGTCCAATGGCTCGCGATATTTGGGTTCTGTAATGGCATATAATAAATGATAGATAAATATGAGCCAGCAACATTATTACACTTTTTATTATCATTACAGAATAAATAAAGTGTAATATTTCTTTCAAATCAAATCTAACGCTTGGAAACAGAGATATTGTATCAAATAGTTTAGGGTTTCGATGAATTTCATGCGAAAGTCACAGAATTTGAAACCTTGCTTAAATTGCTTAAATGCTGAAATTATTTTAAAATTTTGTAAATGCATTACTAATTCTGAAATTTCTATTTATATAAAACATTTTTAAGCAATGATTAATCGCCTAATGGTAATATAATATGAATGAATGATTTATAATATAAATGCTAGTCTAAACATACGATTTTGCTTAGGATTGCAATGATAATAACGCATTTGTTTGTATCTCCATTTGCAGCCAATGTTATAATAATAGTGGATGTGTTTGCTCTCATCTGCCATTTGGCATAACTTTTCAATTCTGATGATTTGGACATAAAAAGGGAGTAAAAATAGAAAATTATTATTACAAACAATATAAATTCAAACATGTTTTATATCAAGAATAACAAGGAAAACAAAGAATTTCATGAAATAACAGATAAGTAAAAAAACTTGTGATTCATATTTAATGTGAATCATAAGCCTATGTATTATCAGATCAATAGAGAATAATAATGTGTTACAGAAAACAATGTATATTCCGTTTAACACAAGTGTAGTACAATTCAATGTTACATACATTTTGTGTAAGGAATCTTATTAATAATAAAATATATTTCATAAATAATTCTTGTGATTATAACAAGAATTTTGAGTTCACAGGTGCTTTAAACTAGAAATTACTTGCAACTTACTAGTACAGTATTTATATAGGGTTACACAACTTTGGTTAAGTATTTTAGTTATATTACACTTCTAGAAACTACAACTAATTGATTAATTAATTAAAATCAATTAATAGGAGCTTTTATAAATTAATTTTAACGTTATAGCTCAAACTAATTATGAATTACTACTTTTAAGTATAGTTAAGGAAAATTTTTAAAGTAAGATAAATGTGCACGTGTACCATAACTATGCCTGTACAATAAATATTTGGTATACTGTACACTATATTGGTGACTGTGAATGTCATACGAGTATATTGGTGAAAGAAATCAATACATATAACTATAATTTAATAATTAAAAATAATTGTTTGCGTCTGAAAGTTTAAATATACTTCTTAAATGATATAAGAAAATATCGATAATAAAATTAATGAGAGAATAGCACGTAATGTTATTTTTTGAATAAAATCCAGAATTACATAATAAAACAATAAATATTCACATATATTTTTATTAATGGTAGTGAATTGGTATTTAAAACAGTAATAAAAACTCAATAACTATAATATTTAACTTCATTTATAATTTTAAGATATTTATTTAAAAAATAGTTGCGAAAATTATTTCACATAATTATCTACACATTAAATAAGTAGTAAAAATAATTATTATGTTTTAAAACAATTACTCACAGAATAGTATCAGCCATTAAACCTTTTTGTATAAAAAGTAATCATAAGTTTTTTTGTGTTAATAGAGAAAACTATGCAAACATTTAATCGTTAAGTTTTGGTATCGAAAGCACACCTGATATCCCAAAGTCATGTGCCTTTCCCTCTGAAACGAGGTTTATATACTCGTAATACAGTATATAGTTGTGTTTTGCACTTAAATACACTTAACATAATAAATAGCTAATCATTTTACGCTGTACAAACTTAGGTCAAAAATATGTTCAATACTAATTAATTTAAAAGTATTTTTTTAAATAAAATAATTAACACACACGCATACATACAAATATGAATTGTAAATACCAAACATCAAGAATAGTTACATACTGTATGTAACATACATGTATGAATGAGAAAGCACACATACCTTTCCTATTGTGAGTACAGAATTCCCGTATATGTGAGAGAGTGGTTGAGTAATCGAGAAGTGTTTATATAAAATAACTTTTGAGAGGACTGGTAGGGATGGTAGTGTTGGATAGGATATTGCTTATAAAATACTAGTGCTCTCGGAATACAATTACTTCGGACTTATGTTTGAGTTAAAAGTAAAAATGTTTTTATAAATCAAATAGAAAACTTTTATATACACAACTCAAATGTATAACAAATATGTGATGATTATTAATATATTTAAATACAGATGGTCTTCACTCGCACTTCATTTACAAACTAACTGTACATATAATGAGTTTTTATGAACTTTTTATATATAAACTTTTTTATTATTCTATATATATAGTTGTATATACAGAATATAAATATATACCCCGAAAATTAGGTCAGTAATAACTTGCAGCTCTCCCTTTGCTCTCTTTGCTCTCTCTTTGCTCTCTCCACACACTCTCTCACGAATATTTCACTTTACTTTCACTCTCTTTTTAACGCATATATGAAACACAGCTAATAATAATAATATATTATATGAAAACCAATATATCATTGTATGTATTGATGTGTTATAATAATATTCTTATTATTTATTAGTGTTAAACAACTTTCCAATATAAAAATAATACAAAAACAATTCCAATTGATTTATGTCGAGTAGAAATTATAATTATTATTATTGTAATGCAGTCGACTGTATGGTATTTATTTAGACACTTTTAGACTTAAAAAACAGTAATAAAATAACGATGAGTATATATATAGCGTAACACTGTTTATACAAACATATTATAATTGGGTCCACAATACAGAGTACAGAATACTTTTGTGTTCAAGAATTCATTCGCTGTTAAAACAATACACAATTATATTGTATATTATATATGACACCGAAACTAATGTTTGTTTCGTATATCATATGTAGTTTTATATTAAAATCCAGTGTATTTTATCAGTATATTTTATGGCACTAACCAATATAATATAATACGAGCTATTATTATAAATATTTCACTTTTATATCCCAACAATAAATTCAATTAATAACAGATAGGACTTTGAGTTTATATAGTGTTCAGTTGGCTCTCTATCTCCCTTTCCTTCTCCCACTCCGTTTGCATTACTCACATGAAATTGTTAAGCATTTTATTTGTAATTTTATTTATATCTATTATAATAAATTTATTGTTTTATCTAAACATTTAAGTATGACTTTCTAATCTATTTTACAAAATCTTATGCTCACAAAAGTCACAAAAGTTCTCGATATAAGGTACGAGAATTGTACTAAATGTGAACTAATATGACGATAATTAATATGTGTACAAGCACACTGTGAATCCATAGGATATACATAGTACAGTATTGATAAGTTTGCTAATAGTTTATATGTGTTAATTATCTACAAAATATGTAATGATAGTTCACTATAATATCTTCATATAAGTTACAGAAAATTTTGAGAGAGAGAGAGAGAGAGAGAGAGAGAGAGAATATAGTGTACACACATAGCATTGCATACTATAGGGAACAATAAATATGTACTTTTCTATTCTTATATTTAATTATTTGATTGCCATAAACACCAGTGCCTCCAGACTGAAGAGGGGGTGTTATGTTACAGGATTACAAAACTTGGGATAAAATATCTAATCAGTAAGTAATGGATATTCAAACATGCATTGAGTATCAATTTCTAATGAATTGTGGACTTCAATGTGATTTTTTCGTATGACGTCTGTGCGATATATATAATAGGATCGTGGGCAGATAAGTGCACAATCCCCAACAAAGTCCCTGGTCATTATATTCATTACAGGTCTTTATAATATGAAATTGATATAAAAGAAAATGAAACTTTTTCTTTGAAAATGTTATAAAAGCATCAAATGCTATAATACTGTGGCTATAAATACAATAAAATTATTGATAATAATAACTAATTCATTGCTAAAATTTTGAGAATTGAAAAAATTATTATAATATTATTTTTCATATAAATATTTATAATTGTCTGCACTTTCAATTATGATTCTCAAAAATTTTAGATACTTAATGTATTTTAATATAATTATATTATTTGTTCAATGATTAATCTTATGCCTTAAATATACAGTACAATTTATGACTAAAATTACATTTACAGCTATAAATTGTTGCCATTAAATTTAATCTTAAGGAAAATTAAATTATACAATAAATTGTATAATATTCTCATATAAATGTTACAAAATGGATATTTTCACATGTTTGGTTCACTTTTTGATTAGTGTTTTGTAAAATTCCAGTCTTATTACCATTTGATAACATGTTTTCGTATATCTTATGTGAGACTAACTTTTCCTAAATTCAAGTGTCAGTCAATTAGATGGAAGTTCTTTATAAGTGAGAGTTCATTAACAATGCAATTCAACAAATGAATTATTAGTTAAACATACAAAACGATTATAATTATAGTTAAGTAATTGATTTCGTGTGAACTCATTAAGCCATGAGTTTGTGATTAATGTGCTGTTAATGAGAGTTAGGAATACATCCTATCCTT
>CAJPVJ010001943.1:0-14490 GCA_905397405.1 Oppiella nova
CAAAAATATCCCACACTTTCTGTTTGTTTATTTGATTTATGCATGAATTTCAATATAAAATGCTTTTTGAGTTACTTATGAAAAGTGAAGTTTATGTCAATAAATAGTTAAGAAATGAGAAAGTTTTGATAAATTAAATATTAAAATCAAAAACTGTTTGAACATTTGAGTTAAGGCTTAGATGGAGGGGCTGATAGGACTGGTAGAGAGCGGGCACTGGTTTGATGGGTTGGATAGTGTTTTGTTTGCATATCATATGCAGAAGTGTGTGATTGAGTGGATTTGTCACTGAAGAGTAGTAGTTTGCGTTTGAGGGGACAATAGCTGGTGACGCAAGTGATGGTTAGCGCAGACATGACCGCAATTGTCATTGTGATGAGGGCAGCGATCGTAAGCACCAGTTGTCGAGTAAGACATTGTGCCCATCGGTCTGATTGGTGCGATCGGTGCAATTGGTCCGATGGCTTCGTATCCATATATACCTCACGTATGGCTAAGAGAAGTAATTATTGCATCAAATAGTAGCAAACGTATCGCTTGTCTTACGTGCGATAGTTGTGATGGCTTTGTGAGAGTGTAGGCCAGGGATGGATAGGCCAGGGATGGAGTGTTGGTCTGTGAGGTGGTGCGAGTTTGTGATGCTTGTGATTGTGATGCCTGACAGTGAGTGCCGAGAGTTGTATTCATTGTTGTTGTTAGCCGTCAGCTCTCTTCCCGTAATTATAGCCCTCAACACATTTCGTTGCTTTCGTTGCTTTCCATGCAATGCGAGTCTCTTTATTCGGTGAAGCACTGGTCCACTCATACCATACCCAATACCTATGCCTCTAGTGTTGTCACATTCAATCTAAACGTATATATTTGCGAATTGAAACTAAAATACCAGTGTTTAGAGTGAGAGCTACAGTTGGACTAAACCTATCATTTATTCCCATTTTATTTCAAACCAAAGAAATTCAAAGAAAGTTATTGACTATTGACTATTGCATCGACTATTGCATTGAGTATTGAGTAATAACTTTTGAAAGATTGCGAGCTCTGACCCAAAGCACTCGAAGCACACATTGCATACAATGTATATATGAATTGCTTACAATCGCATACAAAAGCTTTTACCACACAATGACTAAACCCACTATTGCCCACAATTAATGCACACAATTATTCAAATTAAGAATTCATTTTCGAAAGTTTATAAACAAATCGCTGAAAATTTGTTTAAACTAATCTTACATTTAAGTCTCAATAAAAAGTAAAATTAGATATTACTTGTGATCCTTACCTGAGGACATGTTTTGTTGCATATAATAAGAGTGCACTGAATGTTAAGATTTGTTTTGTCGGGAAATTTGAATGCGGGAAATGTTGTGAAATAGACTTTGAAATCCGAGGGAGGATTTGGCATTAGTTGGAAATTTGGCAAAATACTCTTATCGATTGAACACCTATTGAATAAATTGGCGTTAATTAGTCTAAGATGTAATTTTTAGATCAATTTTGCTGATATATTAAGAGATTATTTTAATTGTAATTCTCTGGTCTGTTTAGATCTCAATCTAATAAAATGTATTCATAAGAAAAATAGAGATTGCATTGATAGAAAAACATAATTAACTATACATTAGAAATATAATCCAAAAATATTGTGTTTCTATCAATCATTATTACATAAAACCATTCACTATTGAGCTTTAGTTTGAAATAATAATAACAATAATTTAGCGATCCTTTGATTACTTTTTAAGAAGTTTAAAGGATTTACTGATTCTAAGTCTTAGTGCATACAATCTGAAAACAAGAATATTTTCATATCACAATCAAGTTGTGGTTGAGTTAAGTCATGGATAATGCTGTAGTGCTTTGAATATTTTGTTTTACATTCAATTAAAAGTAGAAAAATCAATTTCTCAAAACTATTTTGAAAAGTTTGAAAAAATGATGGATTTGTTCAGAGAATCATTGCCTCAAAAAAGTGTAGCAAAACAAAAATAATAATTCATATAAATAAATAGAGAAAAAATTATTTAAATTACTTTTTCTATAGTATAGATGAAAGTAAATGAAACGAATCTTTTTATCTTACGGGTGATAATGACTTTGAATTAAGATTATTGACTCATGAATGACAATAAATTCAATAAATCTGGATTCAATTTATTCTTGTTTGATTGAAAACTATTATACACTACTCCACTGTATATTTGTACGGTATATTGTACACTATAAAGTACAGGGCTAATATAATACTGTACTACTGAATGCTATGTTTTACGAATTGAATGCTTTGATTTAAAATGTATTTTTGTTAATAGAAATCAAGTAGTGATTTATTCTGTATGTATTATAAATTCATTTGAGTTGAATGTAATTGAATTTTATTAAAAAAAAGTTTTATAAACATTGATTACCCGTCAGTATTAGTGAGTTCTTGTTTGACCGCATGTGAGCCTTCGTGTGCATAACATCTGGAGACCATTGAGTCGATACCATCTCAAGACAAGTCAAGTCAAGTGAAAACATTTATCCGCAAAAAATTGAATAAATATAATGAGAAATATTGATATAATTGTTACCGATTTCCTTAATTCTGATGAGAAGAGTCACGTCTTGGCCCAAGTCTATGAAGCCGTCAATGGGCTTAAGGAAAGGTATTCTACCCCTCATCACATCCATACGGCATTCCAGCGATTCCGACATATATGATAGGGTAGAGTAGTTGTGGACACTCATCTCCTGCAAGTCTACCTCTGCGCCCCCATACAAACTCTTTGCGCTTAACTTGCTTTGTTGGGGACCTCCCAGTGCCACCACTTTTCTCAATTGAACTTCTTGTGGCCAACATTTGACTTCCATTTTTTCATCGCTTGATTGCTGAATATTGCGGTCGTTTTGGATGTATAAAACGAGTTCATATTCCGACGTCTCGTTTGACAAACAAATACAAATGTTAATAACCATTAAATAAACAATGATAGCTATAAATGTAATTATATTTGCAATAAAATATTATTTATGGCTATTATTGTGTATTAATACCTCATTCTCTGAATATCTGACACCGCATTCATGGCTATTGGTTATGAAGTGAATCACCTGAGAGCCATTGCCATAGGATCTGCACTGAGAGGCAGACTTGGAAAAGATCTGATTTGAATAAATGACACCATAAAATGGTTTCTCAAAATTGAACGCAACTTCCAGTGATGTCTTATTACACGCAACGGAAGCTATAATGAATGAATTAGCAATTATGAATGCAAATTCTTACTAATATACATATCATATACATTCTTACTCTTAATAGGATTCACAATTGTGTTTTCTTTTTCATTTGTAATGTCAAGTGAATTGTCAATTGAAAGGCTTAACTGAAATATTTGTTCAAACAATATAAACAGAGATAAGAAATAAGAAACAACTAAAAATACATGTATTATGTACAAATTATACAGTATACTGTAATACTTACACTTGTATTGGCTGTTAACCAAATTAAGAATAAGTAAATGATAAAACAATTCATTTCTATGAGGTTTCGAAATGTATGCGAAAATATGGTCCTATGCTATGATGACCTGAACTGAGATTAGAAAAAATGATGAAAATGTATAAAATGACGAAAATATGGCATATATTTAGATCTCTTCCTTATTGCAAAACCAACAGCTCCAATGAATTGATTGAATAGTAAGAAATATCTTAACTGTGGAATGGCTGATGAGTCGGTCTATTATTTTGTGAATCTTGTGGTGCTTTACGTTTTCAATCCTTCACTACTTCACGGTTTGTCTCTTTTCAGTGAATTATTCGTCGCTTTTTCGATGTCGAGGACAACGAACTCGAGTCCAGTTAAGTGTTTATAAGGCTTTAGTGTTCACTTCAATTCAATCCAATACTTCATTCCTTTCTTTTGATTTTACTTTTTGAAGTTTTTTGGCAAAAATGAATTAAATATTTCATTCATTCAATAATGGCTTTTAAATTATATTCATTTAAATATTAATTAAAAATTCAAAATATATGTTAAACAACACTTACATTATTGTAGAGATTGTGGTCAACAAATAATAACTACTTTAATTCACACCTAAATCTTATTCTGTTATGAGTTTCTGTCAGTCAATAACTGGTTTGTCTTAAGACTAAACGAGAAAAGGCATCAAAAATTTGATGGAATTTCTTATATTTCATATAATTATTTAAACGTATTTTTTATCATTAATTATTTGATTACTAAATGAATCCTATTTAGAAACCTATGGTAAATGTATAACACATTACACCTTATCAAAAATAGTCTATAATTTAAAGGTTTGTAAACTTTAATACTGGTTTGGAATAAAATTTACATAAATTTAATTGAAAATAATTTAGAAATGTGAAATATTTCCAAAAAATTTTAATTATTAAATAATAAAATTTTCCACTAATGTAATATAGAATTTTTAAAATATTTTTTATAAATTCATATATCCTTAGTTTATATTATAGATTCAATTGTAGAATAGATAAGAATATGAATAAAGAATTAGTATTCAATGATTCTTCAACTTCTCTCTCTCTCCTCTCTCTCTCTCTTTTTATATATCAATTTTAGGATATTTTTGATATTGAACTGGTTTTTCACTTTTTCTCAAAATATATAAATCTCTCTCTCTTTCTCTCTCTCTCTCTCTCTCTCTCTGCATTTCTTATGCATTAAAAGGCAAGAAATCCGGTTATTAGTTATCAAAAACCGATTTTGAGTTTTGGAAACTGGAAAAAGGTTTCTATTTATTCATAGTACACATCAATAAAAATACTAAATTTAATATTTGAATCACTTTTGAATAGAAACCCAATAAGCAGTCAATCAGACTATATCCCTAACAAAGAAAATTAGCGACAAATAACATTTTGAACGTTTTATGAAATATACTATCAAAACAAGAATTCCATAAATATTTTCATAAATGCATATAATCTGGAAATTGGAAAATTATTGAAACATTTAGTATCTATTTATGTGTTTTATATCAAAAATTTAATAATAATTATTATATATTTTGAGAAAAAGTGAAAAACCAGTTCAATATCAAAAATATCCTAAAATTGATATATAAAAAGAGAGACAAAAATAGTAATTGAGTTGTTATTGAATCAAACTTTTTGCTAACAATAAGCATGATTACTTGCATAAGCAAAATGAGAGCTAGAATTAACTAAAATTCTTGCTATCATTCATGCAAAACATTTGTTGATAAGGAATCTTTAAATAAATATTGGATTCAATTCAATCAACATTTTATAATACTCACAACGTTCGGGGTCAATTATGTGGTCAAACAAACAGTAGTGGACCGTAAAAGGCATTAGAGCTCATATGTTGACCTAAACTTGAGCATCAATCCAAATCTACATGATTTGAACAAAAAACAAGTTTTAAAAATTGAAAATATTTTCAATTTATTGAACTTTTGTCTATTGAGTAAAGTATTTGAAATACAATTTTCATTTCCGAATTATATTTGCTTGCATTTAAAATAAAAGGAAATACAGTATTAAAAAAATACAAAATTCCCTTAAAAACTTAAAATTTTATTTGCATTACAGTAAATATTTTTATAATCAATTATAACTTATAATAATATAATTTATAAGTAAATACTTAAAAAGTATTTGAAAGTTGACAAATTATATTTATTGTTTTGACAATATATTATAATTATAAAAATTTATATAATGTATTTATAAATACAATATTCTTTTAAGAAATATAAGTTTTTAATTGAAAGTAAAAATTGTAAGATTGTGAAATTGAAAAGTAAGCAATTATTAGCATTATCAACAACTTTAAAATCCTCAGACAATATTGAATTCACTTTCAAATCCAATGGTCCAAAACATCATGACTCTTTTATGTATTTTTAAGTATACATTAAAATTTCAAATTCTTGTTCACCTTTTGTATAAAATTGATTTAAAAATTGAAGGGCTTTTGAATTTTAAGCTTGAGATTAAAATCGAAAAATTATTTTTATTGCCATTGTTTGTAATTTAATGTTTTTCTGGCACTTGACTTAAAACTTTGTGTGAATTTTAAAAAAGCTTTCGACGAAAATTTAAGGCATCAGTGGTTTTATTCCCAATAGTTTTGTTATTGCATTAGATTTTCACTCATTTTTTCACTTTTCTTGAAACACTGTAAGCCGGGATTTGGAAATGTGTTTTTTGTGAAATTATAATATTTAGCATAGGATTTAAGGGCATAGGCTTTAAATTTGTTATTTAAATTACATAATAAGCTCGTAATGAGGGAAATACATGTGAATTAAATAAAAAGTAAATTAACGTGAAATTTTTATAAATGTTATATCTGAAATATTAGTTTTAAATCCTAATCTCTGTATAACGATATTGATATTAGTTGTTTTTATTATTATTATAAGTTTTTAAATAAAATAATTAATGATAAGGATTATTTCGTATCAACAAATAATTTAATTAATTAATCATTTTAAGATTTTAGTGTAATTTAAAAGAGCATACATATCTCAAAATATATCATCTACAAATATCATCTTTGTATTCTTTTAATAAATTTTGTTTATAGGTATAATAACATTATGTGTGTGTGTGTGTGTGTGTGTGTGTGAGCTATTTGCTATTTATATGTAATTATAATTATTAATTAATTTAACAATAAAATCTTTATAATACTTTGTAAAAAATTAATAAAAATTAAATATTTTATAATAATTTAAAAGTAAAGGGGCTCTCACGCTTTGTCTGGGACTGGGTTTGGGATTTAAAGTGAATCCCAGGAATTGTTTTAGAGGAGTCTTCAATAATACGGTAAGAGTACTGTACTGTATAAAGCCTTTAATGGATATTTGATAATTCAATCATTACCAGTATTAGTGCTATATTATACTCTATGACATAGAGTCTATGTTAATGAATTAAATATTGTCAAATCCTTTCATCTTTGTTACAATGTACCGTATAATTTGATATATGACTTAAATTATGTTTTATAAGATTTCCTAATATTGTCATTGAATTAAGAAATAATACACTTTTGAATTTTTATTTACAGTTAATACGAGAATATTTTCATCCTTTTGATTTGTTTGATTTTATATAAGATATTCAATTTATTTGTAATGTAATGGGAATCTTAATTATTGGAACAAATATTTTTATTTTAATCCTTATTATAGAAAAGGTATTATATCTCCACCATAAAAGGTACAGGATTAACTTATTCCTTACATATTGGTTATAAAATATAAATTAAATTAAAATAAAATAGACTAAGATAATGCACAAAATACATGAAAAGAAAAATAAATTCAAAGGATTGATTGCAACAATTTGTCACCTCTTTTAACAATTTTATTTTCATCTCTTTGATACAAAGTTATAGTAGTGGACTGACTGATGCACACATACAATGCAATGGGTTGTCAACGAGGGAAATGCACCACAAATAGACAAACCAAGAGTCCATACTTGAGTTAAGGACTAACTTATAAGTGATTGTCAATGGATTGTAATTGTCTGTAGAACTGGAAACGCTGTCATATCGAGCACTTGGATGGACACGACTATGAAGAATAAGATGACTGCGAGTATCAGTGTTTCCAATATTCATATCTGCATTGAGAGACAAGAGTTTGTATCAAAAATATATAAAATGCATTGTTTTTCGTGAATCACATGAAATAAATTGTAATTTAATTAGAAATAGTAAAGTTTAGAATAAAATAAAAAAAATGTGTTTTAATGACAAGTGAAAACTTGTTAAATGTGTTTTACTGTATATTGCATTTTCTATTAATTAATTAACTTAGAGATGTGAAGATGTCTAGCTAAATATATGAATTGTAAGTTATTCTATATAACGCATTGAATTGCACCAAGCAACTTTACAGTATAATACAGTACTGTATAAATGTGTATGAATTGAATGAATGGTGACATCTATAGAGATGATAGCAATGCAGTGATGAGAGAGCAGTGCAGTGCATGTCTGGCACAGTGTGTGAGTGAATGCATTGAATGCAATGCTATTCGTGTTCATTGATAGCATTGCAGTGACAATACAATACACACACCAATAGTGTATTGATTGTAATGCATGTCATGCTATGTATTGGACTTCAATTCAAATGTGATATTAATATCAATTCAATGAATTGAATATTTTATAAACTAATCATTAATTCAATTCATCAGTTAATCTAACATTTAGTTAGACTTTGGCTTCATTTCTCATTTATTTATTTTGTTTATTCATTCATTCAATCGTTTAGTCCTAATATCGATACAAATAAGTTGTAAACAAACACTCATTTAGTTTGAAATACATTTCAATTGTATTTAACCGTAATTTTGAAATTAGTAACCGGTTCACTTTAACTTAATTTTGGTTCATACCTAACCAATTGTAAGTATATATCTAGTTATTATTATAATTATATTAATGATAGTTATAGTTATAATGTATTGGATATTGCCGTCAATTGTGATGACATCGACACTTGTTTACAATTAATTTGATATCAATTTAAGTATCATTACAAATGCATTACAAATGCATTACATTTAAGGCATTATTGCCATACAATCCATACAATCGTATCATACCTTCAAATAATTCATATTTAGTTACTATTAATAAAACTAATCACTCATTTCCACACGTTTTTTCATTGTAACTTACAGTCAATTATCTATTAATTGATTAACTTTTATATAATAGTATATTATTTATTAAGTTAGTATACAAATAATGATTACCTCCCAAAGTATTGATGAAAATTATTGAAACTTATAATTCATATACACATGTGTTTCAAACAAAACTAGTTTAAAAGTTATGATTAATTTTATTCAATGAAATTGATTTTTCGTTATAAGTCTTATTATTAATAAGTTATTAATGTATAATAAAATGTTTTACATGTTTGTCATCAAAATGCAATTATTTTAGCTTTTCTTTTGAATATATAGTGAGAAAAATCAATTTATATATTCAATTAATTGACACAAAAATGTTGTCGTTTTCATGTGAAATAACATTCAATTATTTGTTTATTTGTGGACTTATTCTTCAATCAAATGAATATAATTATTGTTAGCATTGAGTGTCAGAAATGAGTTTTTTAGTGCTAAACGTGTGAATGACTTATATTTGTTTTGTTGAGTTAATTACGTGTAAAATATGTTAATTGTTTTGTCTGAATGAGAACCGTTAGTGTCACACATGAAGCTATGGTCAGCGCCTGTCATCTGAAGTATTTGAGATATTGAAGACTCGGATGAAAGCGATGCTTAAACTATGCGAAGGAAAACATTTTATCTGATCGGATGTCTGTCTTTCATCTGTTGGACAGCAGTTCTATGCTATCTATTCGTTCACAAACCAAATACCATTAAAGTAGGTCTTCACACATATTAGCCATTCATATATTCATTTGTGTCTCATTTGTGTCTCATTTGTATGTTAAGTATGTCTTCAAATACGAAGAAGTGAACAAAGAGGTCGATGTCCTCGAGAATGAATTGAGACAACAGTTGAAGTCCAATGAAGTATTACTAATGACTTTGAAGAATATCAGACAACAAATAATCAAAACTGGAAAAGACATAAAACACATTTTGGCCGAAAATCCGAGCGCTTTATCATTGGATCGGACCCTTAGTATTAATAAAGTGAGAAATTGTTTGCTTTTTTGATTGTAAACACCTTTCGCTTCATTATATGTTTGCCAATCAATCATATATTGTGTCAAACGATTTGATTTCAATGCTTACCTAATATTTGATACTTTTGTGCAAACATAGGATCCCATCATTTGTGTCCTATTGTTTGCCTGCAATAGAGTCACAGTTAAGCGAAATTTGGATCAATTACTCAAATATCGTCCAAATCCACGAAATTTTCCAATTGTTGTTTCACAAGACTGCGGTCATGAGCCCACCCGTCGAGTCATTCAGTCATATGGAGATCAGGTGACACTCATCAGACAACCAGATTTATCAGACATTCCCGGACTCGTTGGAAAGGCTAAGAAATTTAAGGGATATTACAAGATATCGCGCCATTACGGGTGGGCTCTTAATCAGACCTTTCATGTCCTTAATTACGACACAGTGCTCATCGTTGAAGACGACTTAGACATTGCGCCCGACTTTTTTGAATACTTCAGAGCTCTCTACCCTTTACTCAAAACAGATCCCACTCTGTATTGCATCAGTGCGTGGAATGACAACGGAAAGGAGGGCCTCGTCTCCAACGAACCCGGTATTCAACCATTTCTTACGACCATTATTGCCGTTACTAATCACTCACATCCGCACCAATCTCTCAACAGACCTCTTATACAGATCTGACTTCTTTCCTGGACTCGGATGGATGTTAACCAAAGATATTTGGATTGAATTTCAGACCACTTGGCCTAAAGCGTATGTCTTGCCTCTAAACCCTGTTGTGATGGCTGTAATAATGCAGTGATTTTTATATGTCATCAGTTTTTGGGACGATTGGATCCGAGAGCCCTCACAGAGGAAAGGCAGGGCCTGTATTAGGCCTGAGATGTCCCGCGCGAAAACTTTTGGGAAAATAGGAGTCAGCAAGTATTGAATCATTATTACACCAACACTTGTTACCAGTTTAATGATTGTCTTTTCATTTGATTCAGTGGTCTCTTCTATGAGAAGCATTTGAAATATATTAAACTCAATGAACAGTCGGTGCCTTTCACTCAAATTAATTTAACATATTTATTAAAAGTAAGTCCTGTTTTTGTTGGCGAGTTTAAGCCTTAGATTAAACAATTGTTTGATTATGTGTTAATTTAGGAAAATTATGACGTTTTATGGGTTAAGAAAGTGTACGGAAGCCCTTCAGTAACTCTCCAACAATTACAAGGATCTGATATTCCAAGTGAGGGCTCCATTCGTGTCACTTATAGTACAAAAGAGGGATATAAAAAGACAGCCAAAGCTCTGGGTTTGATGGATGACTTCAAGGTATTGTATTGATTTCTTCACTCGATTACTGAGTTATGGCACTCATTGGGTTCGTTATGATTTAGTCTGGAGTTCCGCGCACTGGCTATCGAGGAGTTGTCACATTCATGCATAAGGGAAGGCGTATATATCTGGCGCCTCCGCCCTCTTGGAGAGAATACGATATCACTTGGAGGTGATTTCGATGAAGTCTAGTGGTATCGCTGGCAGCCATTTGTTGATTCTTTAGATAAATTGTTAAAAATCACAACATTTTATGTGATATATTGTAAACACAACTAAATAATCGTCTCATCGATGAGTCGATCACTTCTGGAGTTGAGTCGACAACAACTCCGGACTTTATTACTCAAAACGTTTACAATCAATCAATTATTTTTAAGTGCAATCATTGTATCATCTTTTCTGGTTTACACCATTTTTATTGTCATTTGAGTTAATTGGATTTTTAAGTATTCTTTAAATTTAGTTTAATTTAAATTAATTACAATTTTTAGTGTAAAACTTGCCTTAAATTAGGCTTTTTTGAAATGCCAGATGAAATCTAGTCTAGTCTACAACAAGTGATACAAACACATACATCCAAACTTTACTTGTTATTTATTGTATCACTTATTTGTAATGCATTTTACGTTTGAGATTTCTCTGCACTTTATTTGTTATAATTTTATTAATACATAAAATATTCTATAATTAGTATATTTTTTTAATTTACCGTATATAAAAACATTATAAAAAAACTCATGTGACTCGATTATTAAACTATAGCCTAAAAGCATATGAAAGTTGTAACAACATGATAAACTATTAATCGGAACACTATGAAAATATAATTCTGTATACAGATTTTTAAAAATATCTCAGAAAAGGATTATATAATAATATCAAAGTAAGCGATATTTGGGACAACTATTGCTCAATAATAGTATTGATTATTAAATAAAATAAAAGACGTGCCATTCATTCATTAACAATCAATTGTCGTGTGTTTTCTCTCAAACTATTTATTATTTCAATTATAACATCCATTAGAAATATAGGAATTTTTATTATTTGATGCATTCTTTAGTGCCAATTATTGCTTTGGTTTGAATACGAGACCAATCAATAGCCGACACATTCCATAGGGATGTGACAGACAGGGATCTACTGTTCATTCCTTACCCATAGAGTGAGACTAACTCTATCTCTATCGCAACTGTAGGGTAAGTATTGATCGCAATTCTTGTGCATTCATTGCATTCACTGTCTCACAGAATATCGTCTCTTCTGAAGCAAAATATTTGTGTTCATATTATAAAGCCTTTTAAGCATTGAATTACAAATATTGTGTCAATTATACTGAGTGTCATTGTCGCCGATTAGCACTTCTGCAACACTTAAATATTGACCATTTAATGCATTTGTCATTTGTCTGCTTCTTATAGTAATTTATTGTGCATTCATTTATGGCTTCGTTTTTGATATAATATTTAGAAACACCGATCAATTTAAATGATTATTCTGTAAATATTTCATAATGGATTTCAACGATTCTGATAATCAGTTATCAAATTTAGGCTTCAATTATAGCGATAGAAGTGATTCCGAATCAACACATTCCACACCAGAAGACGAGAGAATCAAAAGATTATTTTTTACTTGTGATACAAACGGAGACGGGTTTATCACATATGAAGACATAAGACAAGTGTGTATTCAACTGGAAATGGAGTGTTGTGTCGATGAGATAATGAGCGAATTGGGGGCAGACATCGGCGGTCGCATCTCTTACGCTGACTTTGTTAAGAGAAGATCCGAATTATTGGACATGAAAAACAATTGGAACACTTCGGAAGAATGCCAATCTTTAAGCGAGTCTAAGAAACCGTTGATAACTGAATGGAATGAGACAAACAGTTTTGAGACCATTAGTAATCAGTCGTCTTCTGTGGCCGAAGAGGCGCCGTTTGCCAGCAGTGGTCACGAGAGTTGGGAATACGATTCGGGCGCTCATGACCTCGAGGTCGACATCATATCACTTCACAAACAGATCGAAGCGTCGGGTATTGAAATGCCGTCTAATGTGAACGAACTCTTGGATTTAGCCAACAGAGTATGTCTTTTCATATATGTTTTGCTTTATTTAAAAAGTAATTCTCATTTTGTTTGATTAGTTATACATCGAGTCTATAAACTGTATTAAACAAGAAAAGTGTCAAATTTATGATAAATTAAAGTCAATCCTTAGGGAACGAGAATTTCTGGAAAAACAGATACTTTATCTTAAGGTTAGATTCCATTACTTTCAAATAATAATCATATTATATGATGTTATCTGAAAAATATTGTTTTTCCAAATCAAAATGGTTTTTATATTCATTTTTGACTCAAAAAGGATGAAAAGATATCAATGATAAAAGACTTAGAAAAGAAGAAACTGAAGGAACGTAAGGAATATGAGTGCAAAATAACAGAACTTCAGTCAATTATCGGCGAATTGTCACACGATTTGAATTATTACCAGTTTTTGACGATTAAAGAAGAAGAAGATCCCAACTGTGAGCCTATAAATGAGACCATTTTGGAGAAGAGCATGGAATCAGATTTGAAGAAATCTATTCTTAACCCGAATATGAACTCAAAAGACGTGAATAATTATAAAGAAAAGGAGAAACTGTTAGAAAACGATTGGATTGTGTTTGACAGCCAAGAGAATACAAACGACACGACAGTTGGGAACGACAGGCATTCAAATGGACTGCAAATCTCAAGACTCGAGTGCAGAATCAGTAATCTTGAGACTCAGATCGATCTCTCGGCTCTTCATCTGAACGAAAGCAAAGAAAACGCTGAAAGGTTTGTCTAATAACTCCCTTTTGCAACATTAATTGTATTGCATTTCTGTCATAATTAGATTAACAGTTTTGTTGGCAAAATATGAGTCCAATAACACAGCCCTGGAATTGGCTCTCAATTACTCCGACAAAGCATTAGAAATAAACGAATTATTGGTCGCTCTTTTGAAAACAGAAATCGGTTTAGTGTTAGCCAACTGTCGAGCCGCTGGAGTCGGACAGACCGGTGCTTACATTAACCCTTTAACTACAAACAAAATAAAACTTTATAGTTAATTAAGTTAAAGGTCTGTTTGATTTGCAGGAAATGTATCGGAAGAAGAGGAAAGAGACGAAGTGTTGAGAATCTATGAGATGGCGAACCATAAGAGACGAGTGGCTGAAGAGTCGGCTCTCAATTATATGACAAAATATTGTCCAGAACTTGGTGTCCAAACAAATGATGCATTCAATCGTGAACACGAAAATAATTTGAAAGAAATTTTGCATAAATTAAAAGAAGAGAAAACAGTTGTAGAAAATTCTATCACAAAAATAGAGCCCTTTATTGTGGACTCAGATAAAGACATCGAAGGTATGAATATCGAAGATATCGTTGCACTTCACAACTTGGTCTCAATTAAAGTGAGAAATT
>CAJPVJ010001944.1:0-14488 GCA_905397405.1 Oppiella nova
TTTAAAAATAAGTCAAATAACCCTGAACTAATGCACTTTTTATAATAGGCATTATAGCAATGGGTTTGTTATCAAGTGAAGATCATTTCTCAGCCACGACAACAACCGGATTCTTACCCATCACTCTATTGAGACGAATGTTCATAGAATCGCCTACTTTTGCGGTGGGCCTCAAACGTATGACATCTGTGCCCAGACATGTGTCCGTCAATATGATTGTAGCGACGGCTGAGGGCGAGGCTATTAATCTAGAGATGACACCAAATCACTGTTTTATGGCTTATCCGAGCATTAAGTCAGAGGTCTATACCCACAGCAATCACTTTAAATCAGATGAATTTATAGCTAATAATAGTGTGAAGGGCGCCAACAAGAGCGGGTCCACACTATTTAGGGACAGACAACTGGAAAGGGGTCTTATGAACGAGTGGCCAAATATTGACGAAAATAGTTTCGTCGATGCCTTCAAAAACCATTTGGGATTTCCTGACGCTTTGTGTCTTCATATTCCAGATGAAGGCAAAGAGCATACGTCGACGTCACCCAAAGAGTGTACGGTCGCCAACATTGTCTTCAATTTGTCTAAAAGGACAGTTAGACTTTGTAGGGGACAGCCCTGTAATGGGGTTTATAAAGAATATGGTTTTAATAATAACACTAATACCATCAATTAAATTTTATAACACAATAAAATATATTATATTATATGGTATTTAGTTATAATATAATTAATAAATAAATTCTTTATTATATTTTGTGTTTTATTGTTGAATATTGTTTTTAAGGCAATTAATGCAAGTTTAATAATAAAGCATAAACTGCATTATCAAAAGAATTTATTTAATGGCAGTAATTTAGGTAATACTGTCTCTAACATAATATTAAAAATTAATAAATATATTATACAAAAAATCCTTTAATGCTTTAATTCAGAATTTTTATTATTACTCGTATTTATGATCGTTTCATTAGGACAGTCGTCCACAGGTTTGCTAATACCCCAGGTCTGTAATTCCGATGTTGAGAATAATATATAAACTGTTTGTGTAAAAACATAAACAGCAGTACAGGTATAGAAAACGTATGACCAGTTTTCCAACGTTTGCTATAATTTTTAAATTGCAAAAAAATGTAAAATTATTTTTAAATTAACAAATAAATATTAATAAATTTAAAAATAATTACTCCTTTCGAGTAGAAGTTTGCGGCGACTATTGGAGCGACAAAACCGGGAATATTTCCAATGGAGTTACAGATTCCCATCAGAATACCCGAGAAGTCTGGGGCCATATCCACGTAATTTGAATTGAATCCGGGATAACAGAAACCGTTGAGTCCGAGTGCCATCACGAAGAATACAATACCGAGGGTTGAGTTGCATTCCGACAGAATGACAGCAATGAAACATACAGCCGGTCCGAAAAATGCTATTTCACCACAATTAACACAATCATAATTATTCAGTTGTATATTTGCTAACTATAAATGGTTTCTGTATACCTATTGAATTATTAATTTTACGTAAAATTGAAATATTTATAATTTCCTTCTCTCTTATCTTATCGCTTATATACGACGATATGATTGAGACGAGTGCTAAACTCAGATAAGGAAGACTTGATATCAAACCATTCTATAGATAAGATTCAAAAGTTGATAAAACATGTTATTTTTTAAATGAGTTGTTTTTGGTTTACTGTTTTGATATCTAAATGAAGAATTTTAGTGAAATAAGTGGGCAATAAAGTCAAAATCGTTAGATAACCCCAATTCTGTCCAAAATGAGTGACAATCATAGCGTAGACCCGATATGATGTCAGAATGTCTTTCCACGGAATCTTTCGTTTCTATGTTTAGAGTATAAAAAAAATAATAATATAATGCATTAAAATTACATTCAAATATATATAAACCGCAGAAGTCTTTTCAATCCCTTGACCTAAACTGATGTAATCGTATTCGTGTTGCGATATAAATGGGTGACAATCGGGCGAATCGTAAACAAAAATAGTCCACAAAATGAACCAAACGATGCCAATGAATCCCAAGACATAGAAGATTGCGGGCCAACCGCCCAAAAAGGTCTCATCGCATAGATATCCTGTTAGAGACAATCGGGCGAATCGTAAACAAAAATAGTCCACAAAATGAACCAAACGATGCCAATGAATCCCAAGACGTAGAAGATTGCGGGCCAACCGCCCAAAAAGGTCTCATCGCATAGATATCCTGTTAGTGGGAGAGTGACTACGGATCCGATGGCTGCGCCGGCAAATATGATGGAAATGCCTCGACTTCTCTCCAGTTTAGGCATCCATCGGGCGATCATAGCGTTCATACAGGGAAGGATCACTCCCTGCGCTAAGCCCTGTAATATTCTGGTCACCAGGAATGGGATGTACCCCCAACGGGCCACCACCGGTCCCAACATGGATAGTACAGCAGTGATAAGCATACTGCCCCCGAATATCCATTTGGCACCAAACAGCTCAGCCAATGCCCCGGCCGGCACCTGTAGCACAATATAGCCATAGAAATAACAGCCTAATATAGTAGCCTGTTCCTGGTCATCCCAGTGGAAATCACCCTTCGCTCGTGAATTACTGCTTGAAACTGTAGTGTTAGCTCCGGGACACTCCTGACCAATTGAATCTGATGTATCCTCACTACTTACCATCGCTACTATGGCTACGCCTAAGAAGCCTTTGTAGGCGTAGACTAAGAATAGGCCCAATGCTGTCAATAAGATAAATACATATCGCGCCGGTATGAAATTGAAACATAACTTTCCTTCTTTGTATGCGGCCATTACACGATTAATTTAGTAAAAACTTAAAACATCTGACTTTTAATATTGTGTGCTATAAAATATTACACTTTTCATACAATGGAAACTTATTTCATGAAGTTATGAATTAATTGATGTCATAAAACATATGAAAATTATTAATTATTATTCTCTAATCTTTTTATGAGAATATTTTTTATAAACATTTTAATAATTGTGATAAATAGATTAAGATATTCAACATAATAAATTAATAATTTAATTATCATTTTTATATAATTACCGTTTATACGGTATAGTAACTAAACATTTTATTATAAAAATATTTATAAATTAAAATTGTTTATAGAAATTAAAAAATTCTAAACTAATCCTTACGCTTAGCTATTTAAACAAACTAGAATTTAATATAACTTTATAAAATAATTATTACCGATAATTACTATAATTTATTAATTTTATTGTCTTTGTTAACATCCTTTTTAGCCAAACCCCAAGTCTGTAGTTCTGATGTAGAAAATAGGATATAAATAATGGCAGTGAAGAAGTAAACTCCAGAACAAGTGTAAAAAACATGGGACCAGCTCTTAAGGGTTTGCTGAATAAATGAATACAAGATTATATTAACTTTGTATATAAAAATGATTTATAAGAATTGATTACTCCATTGGCATATATTAAAGATGCTGTTTGTGGTGCTATAAATCCCGGGATGTTTCCAAAAGCATTGGTGAGTCCCATCAAAATGCCAGCAAAATCAGGTGCCATGTCTACATAATTGGCCAGAAATCCTGAGTAAGAGCTACCATTCAATCCCAAGGGATAATGCTTCTTCTGTTGTGAGGTACAAAACAGCGTAAACTTATTGTGCTGACGTTAGTTTGTTTACGGCCAGGGTTTCTTACGAAAATAAATTTTTTATTGAATTTAGTTTGGTAACTAATATTTTTCCAGAAATGTTATTACCAACTGAATTATTAATTTTTCGTAATAAAGTTATATTCATTCCTCTTTCCCTTAGTTTATCAGTTATATAAGAGGCCAAACATGAAACTACAGAATTGGCAATATATGGCAAACTAGATATGAGTCCATTCTATTCATTATTACTGAAATTTAGCCCAAGTTAAATACAAATAGTTTTATCATTTATTATCATTTATTTTTAACATTTATGACAAAATTATAAGTACACGTCTTATAATCACTTTATACACCCGTTTTCACAGTTATCACACTCTATTGGGGTTAACTTTGGTTTTACGGTTACCGTCGATGCATAGACATGATATGATGTGAACATTGATTTCCACGGAATCGATCGTTTCTATTATTAAAATGCATTAAATATGAAACTTTATATTTTAATACAAATGGTATTACTTACTGAACTAAGTTTCTCATCTCCCTGTCCGCTGCATATTAAGTCGTATTCACTTTGAGAAATGAAAGGATGACTGTCCGGAGAGTCAAATACAAACAGAATCCAAAAGACAAACCAAATACAGGCGCTAATACCCAACACATAGAAGATTGCGGGCCAGCCACCTAAAAAGGATTCGTCACATAAATATCCAGTGAGTGGTAGCGAGACAACAGAGCCCAGGGAAGAGCCGGCGAATATTATAGACATGGCTCGGCTTCTCTCCATTTTGGGCATCCATTGAGCTATCATTGTGTTCATTGAGGGCAGAATCACTCCCTGCGCTAATCCCTGTCCCAAACGGGTTACCATAAACGGTACGATAGAGTCCTGTCCCCACTTAGCACAGAGAGGGCCCAACAGCGAGAGTATTCCTGATATGAGAAGACTGAACCCAAACATCCACTTCGCGCCAAACCTTTCGACGGCAATTCCGGCCGGAATTTGTGTCAAAACATATCCGTAGAAAAATGATCCCAACACTAGTGCCTGTTGTTTGTCATCCCAATTAAAGTCTCCCAAATGGTTATTCTTTTCGTGAGTCTCTTCTGCCGGACACTCGTTACTAATGGATTCAGATTTGTTGGAGTGTCTGACCATCGCTACGATGGCTACTCCTAAGAAACCCTTGAATGCATAGACAAGGAATAGACCGCACGATGTCAAGAATAAAAACACATATCGCGCCGGTATGTATGCAAAACACAACCGTCCATTTGGTTGAGAACTCATTTAATATATTAATAAATAAACTAATTTATTGAGTAATTAACATTAAATTTTAAATATTAAATTTTATAACTATGTACACTTTGTTTTAATGATGAATGACAAACAGTTGTAAAAATGATAAAAATATTTATGATAAAAATGTTATATATTTATTAATTTGTTATGTTTTTATGCAATAAATAGTTTTATGGTTAGGAAAAATATTTGAGATAAAAATAAAATTTATTGTTAAATGTCATATTAACTGCAGTGTTAATTAATTAATATTTTTGTAAATAAATTCTAGACTAATTTAATTTGAACTACAGCATTATGATAAAATTAATTAAGATTTGTAAAAGNAAATATTTTTCTAATTAAAATTATACAATAGCTTATTAAGTAAAATAAAATCAATAATTATTTTTAATAACGTTAACTTTACCATACAGTTAACAACTGAAAGCAATTATACTTAATTAATTAGTTGATAGGAGTCGTATGATTTTGTATTAAGTATCAATTTGAGGTAAAAAGTATTAGCTATCAAATTTTGTAGTACTTTTAATATTTTAGATAATCTATTATAAATACTTCTATTTGCTTCTTTTATACACTTACAATCAGATTACTGTATATATATATAATATTCACAATTGATTGACAGTTTATGTAATTTTAACGATTAATAGTAACAATCATAAATATTTTATATTTATAAATATTTGGAATAATATAGCAAAACTATTTATATAATATTTCACTTGAATGTTTGTAAGTGTTTTCATTCTCACTATCGATTATTAATTGATTAAGAGAGCTTTATAATTAACTTATTAAAGGTAACAGTGGCAAAGAATAAATGTTAAAAGTTATAATATTGTATTTAAATAAAATCCATAACAACAGAGAAAAAACATACAAAGTGTATGAATTAGTCTTACTTTTCTGAGATATATACGACATTTTCTAATATATAAATTGAATTCATTTTCTTCATGCAAAGCATAATAGCAAAACAAAATGATCTTGAAAGTTTCTCATCTATTGCTTTTAGTGTTTATCTTTGATGTGAAGTGCAGTCCCAACCCTCCCATCCATAAGGGATGTGATTTGCCCGTAGATGTGAGGGAACAGGTGAATAAGGGAGGAAAGGATGAGTGCGTTGCCGCCGGATACTGCTGGGGACCGGGCGGCGGATCCCCCGACTGTTACCGACCCCACAACGACACATCTGTCAAAGTGTTCATTCATATGATGCCGTGGTTTGAGACCAAAGAGACCAATCCTGACAAAGGAAAGTGGGGACAGCACTGGACGATGAAGAATATGAATCCCGATGTAAAGGACGGGTCCGGCAAAAGACAAATCGCCTCTAAGTTCTACCCTCTCATCGATTTGTACGCTTCGGGTGACTCTCATGTCATTGACTGGCAGTTGGGTCTCATGAAGTTGTCGGGCGTGACGGGTGTCCTAATCGATTGGCCCGGAACTGCACAGGTATGGGACTATCCGGGTAACGCTGCCAATAGCGAGGCGATTATCAAGGGTTGCGAACGCGTGGGTCTCGAATACGCCATCGTTTACGAGGACCACAACCTGGGAATGGCGAGAGACGCCCACCTCCTTAAGACTGATATTGTGACTCAAGGAAAGGCAGACATGACATACCTGAAAGACAAACACTTTATGGCCAAGAACTACATTAAAGTAGACAACTCTCCCCTCATACTTGATTTCGGTCCACAAACACTCAATAGCGGTGAGTGGGATCAGGTGTACTCAGTGGTGCCACAGGCGCCCACATTCTTGACCCTATGGAACCAAATGGACCAGGGTGGTAAGACTGCTAAAGGCGAGTTTGCATGGATTTACTCCAATTACTTGGATGGACTTAAAAACTGGTATCACTTCAAGAATAACGTGAACTTGAAGTTTGGGTGCGCGTACCCCGGCTTCGACTCGGCCTACAATATGGGCGGATGGCCCGGTCCCTCGTGGACTATACCGGTCAGTGTGGACACCTTCGAGAAAACATTTGACCTGGCTAGTGCTTACGGTGCCAACTACATCCAAGTGGCCACTTGGAACGACTACGGAGAGGGAACTGTCGTTGAGCCCACAAAAGAAAATAAGTATGAGTTCCTTAAAGTACTTCAGCACCGACTGGAGCTCAAGTACACCGAAGCAGATCTACAGAAAGTCACAGATATCTACCTCCACCGCAAACTTCATGCAAATAATCAAACTATGCTTGATATATTGGAAAAAGAGTTTATGGATGTGATTCGCAGCTAAACATTTAAAACATATTTATTTTTGTTGTTTTGTTTATTAAATAAAACTTTATTTGAATGAAATTATTTAAGAATTACTATATTATACTGTACATATTAATATAAAAATTAAATAAAGCTATAAATAAACTTAACGAGATCACACACTTTTGAAGTTGTTATATTTTAAACAAACTTATGTAAATTTAAATAATTTAACATTTAGATCAAATGAAGGTGCCGTAAGAATTACAATTATGTTTATCATAAAAGTGTATTTGAACTTTAAATTTGCAAACGTTTCAAACTTTTTATTTATAAATGTAGTAATTTCTAAATCCAGTGATAATTCTTTAATTGCATTTCATTTATGACTAATAAATTATTTTAAGTAAATCTAAAACAAGTTGTGACATTAGAATTAGATGTTCGTACTAAATGCTTATTTAATGTAAATAATCTGATGTTTACGTAAATAAGTCACAACTCTTATTTTACAAATCTTGAAAAGTGTAAAATTAAATTGTGAGAAATATTTTCAAATATATTTTCATATACATTATTGTGCACATTTATTCTCAACCCTAAAATTAAATTAATTTTTAATTTAGACATTTAATCAAATTGAAACAAAATAAACACTGATAAAAATTAAGTTTGACTTCTTTTAAAATATTCTTCGAAATCTTCGTTAATAAGTCTTAATCTGTTTAATCTATGATTAATTATTTCCTGAATAATACTGTAATAATGTCATCAAATTTTTTTAAAGAAAGAAATTATTATTTTTAAATTTTAAATTTTAAATAGTAAATTATACATACCTTGTATAAATTATTCCTAAACTACAATAGGTTTTACTAAACATTGATCAATAAAAATATTTAATAAATGAATCCAATTTTTTGGAAACACTTAAAATGTGTTAGATTGTTGTACTTATTCAATAAGTTTAATGAAATTCTAATTATTATAAAATGTCATAAAACACAGCAATTAGTATTTTGAACCTCCAGTTCAAGCGGTAAATGTGTTGAACCGCTAGTATTGGTGTAGTAAACGATAACATCAAACGATCTCTTTCTTGGTTTCGGATTTAAGGAACTCATCACTTGTTAAGAGTTTTACCCATATATTCATTACTCGACAAAATAATTAATTAATTTTAGAAAATTAGAAAAAGTGTAAGAGATTTAACCGGGTGATAAACTCTTATGATTAGAGAGATTCTCAAGAACTCAATGAACTATATTTTCGCCTACAGTTTACTATAATATCTTCAACTCAAATAAACTTTTAGATAATTTTTTGTGATGATTTTATGAGATTGACCACAAATTTGACTTTTAAATGCATTTTGTGTATAAAATCAGAGCATTTTTTATATGCACGAATAATGTGTGTTTTAATCGCTCATTTATATCTCTTATAATTTCAATTTCCAAATGATGTTTTAGTGAAACGGTATTAAAGTATTTATTATAAGATTGATTAAAAACTAAATGTTTTTAGCGCATCAAATCATAAATTTTTTAAACACATAATTAGAATATTAAACAAAGTATAAAATCAAATGATGTGGATTCAATTCAATCATTTCATAACAACTTTTTTGTGCAATAGTTGTTATTTTTCATTCAATTCACTCATTTTTAATTCAAACATTTATTCAACTCATTGCAAATGTTTAAAGTGAGTGAAACACTTAATACATTTAATTTAATATGATTTAAAATATTAAATATTAATTTTTAGATTTATTAATATTTATAATATTTACCCGATTTAATATTAAAGCCGTTTAGTTATTCATTTTAATAATTTATTAGTTATATTACAAATTCAAATAAAACATATTTTTAAATACTATTTAATTTTCTGCAATTTATAGTTCATTGTAGTCGTTGTCGGACTGATTGGTTGTGAGGCCTCTCCAGCTTATGATTACAGCGCACCGGCAGTTAATGCCGATTACGGCGGTTCTCACGCACCTGTACTAACCGGCGGCCTGTCCTCTGTGATTAACAGCCCAATTGGTGCCGGATATTCACTGCCCTATGGGTTTGCCTCAAAAGGAGGTCCCATAGGATTTTCGGCTCCGTTCTCATTTGGCGGTCAACTCCCGGTCCACGCGCACCGCAGTGTGGAAGTAGCGCCGGCACACGTCCAGCACGAGTCCATCGGTCCTCAAATCATCGAAGTAGCCGGTGATGACCAACCCGTTCAGGTGCTCTTCAGGTCGCACGGAAGTCGCGTTCTCGTGCAGCAGATCCATACCCCCACCCCTGGCGGACACGTCGAGTCGACCCGCACTGAAGAGGAACCGCATCGAGTCATCCACGAAGTCATTCGTCCCGTCATTCAAGAGGTCCGCGAAGTTATTCAGCCCTACAGACGACTCACACAAGAGATCAGACCTGTTCTCGAAGAAGTGCATACAGTTGTGGCAAAGGGTGAGAAGAGACACAGTTATGGCGCCCAACCGGCCCTCGTGGCCACTGGCGGTTTAGAGACAACCCATGGGTTGGCCGGAAGTGGCTATAAGGCTAAGAAAGCCGCATAAAACTTATTAATGAATTCAATAATTATTTAATTTTTATTATATTTATATTAATTTTATGTTTTAATTATTTGTTTATACTATTTAAAAGTTAACTATATTTCCATTTGCACAATATTTTTTGAGTTTTGCAATTTTATAGATTACACAATTAGACTCAATTCATTAATTATAAACTACCTATATTATTGAATTCATGTTTATATTAAAATACTGTTCTGTATTATGTATTACAATCGCACAACAAAAAAGGCTAAATAAAAACATTTATTTATTTTATATTCTGTTTCTGTATTTCTTGAAAATATTTTTGAGTAGAATTGAATGAATGTCTGATTAGGCAATGAAGACATTTCCAAGTATTATAAATTAATATATTTAAGATTAACATTTTATATGAGTTAGTGATTTTATATAAATTTATGTATTATGCTGAGATATACGGTGAAATTTAATTTCCTATAGCAAAATGTATTAAGTAGACTAATTGAAACATTTATTTACCACTAATTAGCTTCTTTAAAAAGATTGGGTTAAAATCATTTGTGAACTATACATTTGGGATTTGATTAACCTACAGATTTTCCCTATAAATATTAATATAAATTAACTATATTAAATCTAATTAAATATATAAATTAATATTATTTAAATCTTACACAGAAAGAAATTTGATAATATTACAATTAATTGTTCCCATCACCACCTACTAATTGTTCAGACCTTGTCAGTCTCTAATAAAATAATTGTCATGGATATACTTTATCAATTAATACTCACAAGTCAGTAAATATCAAAATCTTAGTCATTACAAAATCCTAAATACATTTGAAAATCTTGAGATCTGGCATTTAATATTTAGTTATTTTTATCCACTAATTTAATGTCTAACATTTTATCTACTGTAATTATAGTCATCATTAAATTATACAAATCATGTTTACCGGTAATCAAAATAATATTCTATTTATTTTATCACAAAATTTTATTTGTTTTGATTTTATAATTTATTTAAATTAATAAAAACTCAGAAAAATAAGAATTACATGTTTTGTTATGTTGAATACTGAAGTAAATTTAATATACTACAACTTTTGGGATTTTTAATACCCAAAACTCTGGATATGGCCCCCAACGTGTCCACCGACATGTCCACCAACGTGTCCGCTAACAGCGACAGGACCGGGAGCTTCCAATGCGAACCCCGAATGTGCGGGAAAGGCGTGCACTGGGGCCGCAACCGCGTGTACAGGTGCTGACAGTGCGACTGGAGCTGCGATGTGTTGATGGTGTGCCACAGCAACGGGTGCCGCGACGGCAACTGGAGCCTCAACAGCGACGGGCGCCTCAACAGCTACTGGTGCGGCGTGCGCTACCACTTGATGTCTGGGCTCACCTCTGGCCACAACTGTGTTGATCTCTTCGAGAACAGGTCTCACCTCCTGATGAAGTCGACGATAGGGTTGAATGATTTCGCGGACTTCTTGGATGACGGGTCGGGTGACTGTGTGGACCACTCGATGGGGTTCGTCCACAGAGTTGGTCTCCTGATGGCGTCCGGGTTCTCCTTGGAGGTGGACCTGATCGATGTGCACTGGACTCGATTTGGACACAAATCTAATGGCAACGGGAGTCTCGACCGGTTCCACATCCACTTGAGTCAGTTGTGCCGGCTCTTCATGAGAGGGGACACGAATCACTTCATACGTACGTCTGCTGTGAACGGCAGCGGGCAGTGGACCCGACGCGTAATGGGGAGCACTGGCGTAGGTGTTGGCGTAACCGTGCGATAAACCCGATCCATATAAGCCCGATGTGTAACCACCGGCCAGTGCCAGCCCCGCACTGCCAGCATAGCCGCCGGAATAACCACCAGAATAGTGGAGATTTCCGGCCAAAGTAGAGCTCAGTCCGATTAATGTGATTATTAAGTGCTATACAAACATAATTGAAATTATAAGTCAAATATTTTTTACAAACAATGTTTACAAGGAGTTATTTAGTTTAGAAATTAAAGCATACAGTACAGTATGCTACGGTAGTTATACTTACGAAGAACATTTTTGTTTACAAATAAGTTTAGTGAAAGCAAAATTACAAATTATAGGCAAAGTTTGAACTAAGATTTTTTGTTGTATACCATCTGCTTATATAGTTGTGGCAAAAGTGTTAAATATTATCACAAAAGGAAAAAAGTAAAAGAAAATGATTTGTCTTTCAATCATTGGATTACATCTCTGACCTTTTCAGTGATTTACAATTAGTTAATCATTCCGTTCAGTGAAAGTGTAATATTAATAAGGAATCCATAACTTATTTATATTAGAGAATTATTTCGCAAATTAAAACACAGTTTGAACTACTGATGACCAAATCTGGGTTAATATAATAGCTGCCGATATCCTCCAAAATGTCAAATGTACTCAATATCGATTTCAATGTATTTTATAGATGTTACAGATTGTTCATAAACTTTGCACTTCTGTCACATTTCATTTTCTGTATATTTTGTTATATTGTACGCTATCATAAATCTGTAAAATCTTTACGCTTTACACTGTAAATTAGTAATCAATTTCAGTTTATCAATAAAAATCTATGACAGAATATATCTCATATTAATTAAAAGTTTTAAATGCATTTTAATGTGGAATACAGTACACGATAACTAATTAGAATGAAAACAAATAAATGATTTTATTTTTGGTTTATTTTTAATACCTTGATTTAATAGAATAAATGATTACTTTTAATTACAAAATATTATATCTATACATTAAAAGCGTAATTAAGTATTTTTATTTATAACTCTTGGATGAGTTTAAATATTCTTTAACTTAAACTTATTTACAAGCTTTTTAGTAAAAATTAATATGCAAGTTATTATAATTTTAATTTAAAACTTTTAATTACTCAACTTTTAATTTGCACTGCATAATGTAACTTACTTTTAAAAGTATCATTTATATTCTTAATCTCATAAAAATTAATTAATTTTTGTAAGCAAGTAAATTTAATTAATTATTCTAAATAATTCAAGGATTTAATAATTCGTATATTTATTTTGACAAAATTGCTATAAACTTTAATTCAAGTAAACATTTGATTGGCATAAATATTAATAATTAAAATAAATTAATAAATTGAGACATATTTTGAAAAGTTGTAACAAATGAGCAATTGTTGTGAATTGAGACTAATGTGTGGATCTAAGCCCTGGCACGACGAGCCTTCTTCTTATAGCCTCCCTTAGAGGCCCCGCCATATGAGAGCACATTCTCATCGATGCCCAGACTTCCAACAAAACCGCCCGACAGACCATCGCTTTCATCCAAATACACTGGACCTCCAAGACCTCCGTGTCCACCAAGTCCTCCATGTCCTCCCGATCCTCCGAGTCCTCCGTGTCCTCGACCTTCGCCTTTAGCGACGACTGTATGGACTTCTTCGAGAACAGGTCTCACTTCTTGGATGACACGACGATAGGGTTGAATGACTTCGCGGACCTCTTGAATGACAGGTCTAAGCACTTCGTGAACCACTCGATGGGGTTCGTCCTCTGAATGCGACGACTCTACCCGTCCGGGCGCTCCAGGAGTATGGAATTGCTGGACGTGAACGGGACTCGAAGCCGATCTAAAGACCACCTGAACCGGTGTATGGCTGGGCTCTACGTCTACAATCTGTGGGAGGGCCGGCTCGCTGTGGACGGGGACGGGAACCACTTCGAAGGTTCGTCGCGTAGATATGGCGACCGGAACGGGACCACCGCCGAGATGGCCGCCCGTCAGACCCACTGAGCCAACGAGACCACCGCTCGACAGCCCTAAACCGCCCGATCCGAAGGGGATTGAAGTGTGGAGTCCACCCAAAGCACCGCCGGATATGAGTCCTACATCTGCTCCGTGGAGACCACCGGTGAGTCCACCCGAGAGGGCCACTCCACCGCTCCCGCCATACGATGAGCCGTAGCCGGCGCTGGCGTACGAGTAGGCGATGGATATTAGAAATACTAAAGTCTTGAGAAAAATTGTTCATTTAATATATGAAATACAATTGCAATAATAATTCAAATACTTTGAACATCTCTTGTTATGATGTGTTAATATCTGTAATGAGAGTAATGTTTAGCTCGTAATGAATTCACTGAAAATTGCGATTAACTAATGATTTTGAGCGTGAATTTAGTCTTATATACCGAAACTAATTCTATTAGTTGGCTCTGAAATAGCGGTCACTTGTTGTGATCGACTAAAAGGAAGTGAATTATCAATTCAAACACATTTTCAATATCCATTCGTCACTTTACTCTCACTCATAGCACTCATCGGAAATGAATCCAATGCCTAAAGTTGTGAATTATGGTAATTAAACAATCTCATTTATTTATCGTTTTATTGATCTAAACATCCTTTAAGTTTCGTAAAATGACACAAACTTTTACAAATATCTAAGCTCTAAGGGTTTGTGGTAATGGCTCTCATTGTAGCTCCAGATAAATTAGTTTTATTATATCATATAATATCAGACATTGATTGTCTTCCCTTATTAATTATTTTTTATATCTCTTCTAATTTATAAGATTTCAATTATACCGTCGACCCAACCGGTCATACGACACAAACACCATATGAAACATCAGATAACCTAAAGTTACACTTCCGATAAAACTCTAATTTATATCCATATTAACATTAACTTGTAAAATTTTAAGTCATCCAATATATGAA
>CAJPVJ010001945.1:0-14487 GCA_905397405.1 Oppiella nova
GGTTAAGAAAATAAAATACCAAGGTAATTTAATGGCATTTAGATATATTTTGTATAACCACATTAAATTGTATTATACTGTATTCGTAGATCATCAAATTTTGTCGACATGATTTGTCAAATTTAGAATTATTTCGAATTATCAAATCTAATACCTTTACAGGTGATGACGATTTACAGGAATGTATGCAAGAAATACAAAATTTGGTAAAAGTTAGGTCAGAATATTGTGTCCAATATATGAGTGAATGGTATGAAAACAAAGTATATTACATTCAAATGGAGTTGTGTTCCCATAGTCTGCATAATATTCTTCAACACAAACCACAAGTATTTGGTCGACAACCGGAAGAACCCATGAATTCAATGCTCAAAATGTAAAGCACAGTATTATTCAAAGAGATCTTAGAATGCGTTCAATATTTACATGAATTGAATCCTTCTGTCATTCATAGAGACCTCAAACCCGACAATATTTTGATTTCGCGAAAGAATATGAACGGGAGGTTTGTTAAGATATGTGACTTTGGGTTGGCGTCACTGCACTCCAGTTCCTCGGGAAGTCATACTACAGGTGTGGGAACTCGTCAATACATGGCACCGGAAGTTAAGTTGCAAACTAAATATACAACTAAAGCGGATATTTATAGCCTGGCAGTCATTGCACACAAATTGTTCAATTTGAATGATTTTAAGTAATTATTTTGTTATTAACTTTATAGATACAATTCATTAAAATGTAATAAAAATTTTGATTACAGTTCCCCAGAGTTGCGTATTTACTCGGGAAATGAAATATACCACAAATTCATTAAATTGGATCAAATCATAGACTCGATGTGTGTTCCCATTCATAGCACTAGACCCGAGTGTTCACAAGTATTATCGGAATATAACTTATGGTCTATTCATGAGAATTGTCTCAAAACTGATCCCATANAAACGATAATATAATTGAAACAAATTATACAAAATTCTTCGACTATTTCACAAATGAGTTTCAAATGACTTATAAAACCATTGATTTGTGTGATTATAAGGATTATAATTATAAGAATTGCGAAGAATTTATTGCAAAATGTTTGGATTATTTGGAAAAAGTATTTTCTTCTATAAAAGACTTATCAAACAATGGTATGAATTGATTGTATGGGTCATTCACCAAGTACGTACAGTCAGCCAGTCATTAACATTCACGATTAACACATTTACTTGAACAAAAATATGCAAATCTTATTGAAATTATTTACGAAATTAATAAAGTTAACTTGTACATTTTACAATATTCTCTTTTCGAACGCTAATTGCAGTTAGAATTTAAATCTAAAGAAATTGTCAGCAATTAAGCAAATTTCTAAACAAATTATTTTAATTATATTTATGCAAAAATAAATAATATACCTATAATTTAATTACTCTTTAGTAAGCCTACAACACATCCCCGTCCCCTTTAAGTACTAGTTTTGGATGACTTTTTAAGAAAAATGAATGAATGAATGAATTTAATTTGTTTTATAGTTTCCGAAGTGAATGAATACAAGCGTTTGTACGAAGAGTTGTATCGATTAGGTTCGGGAGCTTTTGGGGAAGTATTTGTTGTTAAATTGAAATATGATGGACGAGAATATGCGGTTAAGAAAATAAAATACCAAGGTAATTTAATGGCATTTAGATATATTTTGTATAACCACATTAAATTGTATTATACTGTATTCGTAGATCATCAAATTTTGTCGACATGATTTGTCAAATTTAGAATTATTTCGAATTATCAAATCTAATACCTTTACAGGTGATGACGATTTACAGGAATGTATGCAAGAAATACAAAATTTGGTAAAAGTTAGGTCAGAATATTGTGTCCAATATATGAGTGAATGGTATGAAAACAAAGTATATTACATTCAAATGGAGTTGTGTTCCCATAGTCTGCATAATATTCTTCAACACAAACCACAAGTATTTGGTCGACAACCGGAAGAACCCATGAATTCAATCGAGTTTTACATTTCGTGTCATATATTCAAAGAGATCTTAGAATGCGTTCAATATTTACATGAATTGAATCCTTCTGTCATTCATAGAGACCTCAAACCCGACAATATTTTGATTTCGCGAAAGAATATGAACGGGAGGTTTGTTAAGATATGTGACTTTGGGTTGGCGTCACTGCACTCCAGTTCCTCGGGAAGTCATACTACAGGTGTGGGAACTCGTCAATACATGGCACCGGAAGTTAAGTTGCAAACTAAATATACAACTAAAGCGGATATTTATAGCCTGGCAGTCATTGCACACAAATTGTTCAATTTGAATGATTTTAAGTAATTATTTTGTTATTAACTTTATAGATACAATTCATTAAAATGTAATAAAAATTTTGATTACAGTTCCCCAGAGTTGCGTATTTACTCGGGAAATGAAATATACCACAAATTCATTAAATTGGATCAAATCATAGACTCGATGTGTGTTCCCATTCATAGCACTAGACCCGAGTGTTCACAAGTATTATCGGAATATAACTTATGGTCTATTCATGAGAATTGTCTCAAAACTGATCCCATATTTGATTCCACACTAAAACTCATTCAACAAAATGATTACAAGTTTTTCGTACATTATTTGGATGGAAAACTTGAATCAGAAATCTGGTGATCAACTCATATCTTATCACTAATTTAACTGAAATATTGTTATTTTTTAACTATGGTACGGATTTAATAAATATTTGCTTAAATGCCAAAATTTAATAATAAAACATACAGTACGTAACATTTATTAATTATTCAAATAATTAAAATATGACAATCCTCTGAATGTCTTTGGAGTCGCTAACCATTGTGTCCACCCTTTTCCGCACCGCCAGGAAGGCCATAGGCCTGACGACGAAGTAGTCCTTCCCTTCAGTAACCCCTGTAGTCGACGTTGAGCTGAACACTGAGTCGGCGGACAAGAAGTGCTGACAATTAGGACGCAGTGGTTGTCGATCAGTATCTTCTTCCTAAGCGTCTGCCACTCGTCGCTCTAGACCAGGTACCAGTCCCCATACCAGCCCATTACAGTAACATATCTGTGTCTTCGGGAAAAGGAAGACCATTAAAAAACGAAAAAGTATATTTTTAAATTATTTTTATTTGATCTAGTTTACAAGTTAATTCCAGTGCGAGTACTTTTCGAACAACTCTTTACTTATTATAATCAAATGAAAAAGCGGTTAAAATATGTATTAAACTTACTAAACATGATAAACTTGTTTATAGCAAACTTTGTGATAAGAAATTGTTTTCTAACACTAATTAAAAACATTAATTTACATTTAATAGGCACTACGAGTACAGAATATCAGCTAATAAACTATTATTTTTAGCGATTCATTCATTCTTATAATTATGAAAATCATACTTACATTTAGTGTCAATAGAATAGAAATCCAACTTTTAATTAAAATATAATTTCCACCAAAACATTGAATATTAACTTGGCCTTATTTTCAACAGTATTTTTGCAGGAAATTCTGTAAACAAATATGATATTCATTTTAAAACAAATACTTTTAATAAAAAATCACATTACAAAAATTTGCAATACATTTTTGTAATAACAGTATGCATATTCAGATAACCTCTGAATCCCAATTATCGACAGTTTTGCGGATGAAAGACATTACGAGCGACGAGTGGCAGACGCTTAGGAAGAAGATACTGATCGACAACCACTGCGTCCTAATTGTCAGCACTTCTTGTCCGCCGACTCAGTGTTCAGCTCAACGTCGACTACAGGGGTTACTGAAGGGAAGGACTACTTCGTCGTCAGGCCTATGGCCTTCCTGGCGGTGCGGAAAAGGGTGGACACAATGGTTAGCGACTCCAAAGACATTCAGAGGATTGTCATATTTTAATTATTTGAATAATTAATAAATGTTACGTACTGTATGTTTTATTATTAAATTTTGGCATTTAAGCAAATATTTATTAAATCCGTACCATAGTTAAAAAATAACAATATTTCAGTTAAATTAGTGATAAGATATGAGTTGATCACCAGATTTCTGATTCAAGTTTTCCATCCAAATAATGTACGAAAAACTTGTAATCATTTTGTTGAATGAGTTTTAGTGTGGAATCAAATATGGGATCAGTTTTGAGACAATTCTCATGAATAGACCATAAGTTATATTCCGATAATACTTGTGAACACTCGGGTCTAGCATTTGGGTTGTCTTTCAAAGACATTGAAACCAATACTCGTTTCAATTCAACGATACATTTGTTTTGTATTTTATTATCTGATGAATACCTTTAAGAGTTATAAAATATAAATACATTTCTTAACAATAAATTGTTTTAAAATTACTTACGTTTTGTAAATCATATTATAACCAAATATATCTTTTTCTGCAATTTTGTAAATACTGTAGACATCTATCGTATGGTTATACGTGTAGTCATTCCACTCCACTTCCGGCGCACAATAGTCCGGATCTCCGACAACGGACTTGTGTTTGTGAACAGTAGCCAAACCAAAGTCACATAATTTTAAAAACCTGCCGTTACTTACAGTCTTCGCCACTAATATATTGTCGGGTTTAAGGTCTCTATAAATGACCGGAGGATTTAATTCATGTAAATATTGAACGCATTCTAAGATCTCTTTGAATATATGACACGAAATGTAAAACTCGATTGAATTCATGGGTTCTCCCGACTCCCGGTTGTCGACCAAATACTTGTGGTTTGTGTTGAAGAATATTCTGCAGACTATGGGAACACAACTCCATACGAATGTAATAAATTTTGTTTTCATTCCATTGTCTAATATATTTGACACAATATTCTGACCTAACTTTTACCAAATTTTTCATTTCTTGCATACATTCCTGTAAATTGTTATCACCTATAAATTTATTAATTGTGATAATTATTAATAATTGGAAATTTTACCAAACATTATTTTTAAATACAGTATAATTTTAATGGTGCAATAGTTATACTAAATACATGTAAATATCATTAAATTACTTTCATATCTTATTTTCTTAACCGCATATTCTTGTCCATCAGATTTAAGTTTAACAACAAATACTTCCCCAAAAGCTCCCGAACCTAATGAATGCAACTCTTCGTACAAACGGTTGTAATCAAAAACTTCGAAAACAACTATAAAACAAATTAAATAAATCCATTCATTCATTCAGTTTTGTTAATATGTCATTCAAAAGTACTCAGAGGAGTAAACTTAATTAATTATTCATTTTTGCATTAGTTAAATTAAAATAATTACTTTAGCAAGCTTAATTGTTAGATACTACTTTAAATTTATATTTTAATGACAGTTGGATTTAGCGTTCGAAATGAGACAATTGTAAAATATACTAGTTAATTAAGTTATTATTAAACTTATTTAAGACATTTGCATATATCTTTACTAATACAGCAAATAAAGTTATTAGTCAATAAATATCTTAATCAAATAAAACTGCGCGCGTTATGTTGCAATTTGTTAATAAAAAATACTATCGATAACACTGTTAGTCGTGAAGTCAATGACTGACTAGCTGTACGTACTATATGAATGACACCTCAACCCAATTCATACCATTGTTTGATAACTCTTTTATAGAAGAAAATACTTTTTCCAAATAATCCAAACATTTTGCAATAAATTCTTTCCAATTCTTATAATTATATTCCTTATAATCACACAAATCAATGGTTTTATGAGTCTTTTGAAACTCATTTGTGAAAAAGTCGAAGAAATTTGTATAATTTGTTTCATCGATTAGTTTGTCTGTAATTTGATATATTTTCCCATTCATTATTGCAGCAAACCAACACACGGAATCCTTTACTGATTCAATTTTATAAATTCCTGTAAACCTCTTATCAGTATTTAATAGTTTCGGTGATATTTGTAACAAATATTCGTTGTTTTCATTCCTATATTCTCCACAAAAATAAATGAATCCATCGATTGATAAGAAGTATGTGTTGTAACCATTGGAACAGATAGTCTTAATACCAGTCATGTCTGCAATGAGTTGTGGTTCCCATATATTATCCGATGAATTGTGTCCCAAATTATACGAATCATTTCGACCCCAACTAAACACCTGTCCCTCCGATGTGATGGCAAATGAAGAGTAAGTACAACAATAAATGTTTTCAATTTCATGACTAGGATTAAAAGTCACTCTAATTCTGTTATCGTTTCGTATATTATTGTCTGTTGCATAACCTAACTGTCCGTATCTATTATAACCCAATCCGTAGACACAGCCATAACTTGTAAGAAATATTGTGTGATAATAACCACAAATTATTTGATTAATAGTTTTATTATCAATGTATTTAAGATCAAAAGGTACCGGTTTTACGCATAAGTTATCCGGACTCTCGTGTGCCATATCTAACTGTCCCTTACTATTAAGACCCCAACCATAGAGACAATTATGTTGAGTGAGGGCTAACACAATGTTTACTCCATTGAAGAATTGTGTGATATTCTTGTGACACAATCTGTCGATCACTTGGATTTCATTGACGTATAGATTGTGTCCCAAACCAAGAGATCCACAATAATTAGATCCCAAACCGTAAACCATGTCATCATTTGTTACAAACAATACATTGTATCCTCTTTGGTCGTCGAAAACATGAAACAATTGAATCGATTTAATAATATTTTCTTCATTTTTATGTCTATTTTCGTCGACAAGTGTTTCATTGTGTGAATCATTGGACTCGTGTTCCGTAGGCCTCACATCACTTGTATGTATGGATCGGCTATTACTGGACTCCACTCCCGATTGTTGTGGGTTTTTGTATGCACTCATATTTAAACTCATATTTCACACATAATTAAATTATTGTATTATATGCGTATAATTAAGGAATTAATTGTTTTAGAAATTTAATTATACATAAAACACATTACAAAAAATACACAATCATATATATTATTAAGAAATAGTTATTTACAATGATTGCCATAGTATTAGTATCATATCTATAGATAAGTTATAATAATATAATGCACTGTAAGTATAATACCATTTCTTTTAAGTTTTGATAAATAAAATATTATACCTTTATTTATCTCATAATATAACACATAAATATTATTTCAGAAATATTACTCATAAATCCGTTCAATACTTATACAGAAATGTTCACAAGTTTTGCGTCATATATTCATTTAATGATTCAATTTTTNTTTGATTTGCAGTCAATTGGCAGCCAATCGGCGCACAAATCCTTATCTAAACTCGCAATCAATGTCTCAATCATTGAGTTCTTGTCATCGGATTCCGTATAATGAGTGCCAATGAAGTCAAAGAGTCCGTCGTCTGTGACAGCCATCAGACCATACGTTATGTCCACCTCTTCGTCGTTATACTGAACGCCATGTCTGTCCTCAAGAGTGCTTTCACTTCACGACCACTTTTGATGACATTTTCGATACTTAAAATCAAACGCAAAACTACTTCACGCTTAAGCTTAATCATAAGACAATCAAACACCTTGGTTATTTTCCGGTACCCTTAATATCAAACTCCATACAATTTTGTTATAAAACGAGTCAGAGTTACAATACTATGAATAATTGTATTTTACAGAAAAATTGTAGAGTTTTTAAAGCGCGTCGTGTATATAACTCCCGATTTGGACATCTAAGTAGTAGATTGTTAATGCGAAAAATGGATATTAATATTTTTGATAGTATAGTATTTTCCTACATAATATTACTAACAATTTCCAATAATAAAAAAATCCAGATGGCCACTATTAGTATTTAACAATAATTAGCATCGGACATAAGAATTTGCCTATATTTTTACATTATGTTATGACTTTTACTTTATAAACTTTTCAACTCATAATAACAGTTATTAATTTGTATGGGCCTTATCGGTTATAGGCCTTTTGTGGTCTAACCTTTCCTTAATATTTTGCATTAAAATATTCCGCAAAAAACTTGTAATCATTTTGTTGAATGAGTTTTAGTGTGGAATCAAATGTGGGATCAGTTTTGAGACAATTCTCATGAATAGACCATAAGTTATATTCCGATAATACTTGTGAGCAGTCAGGTCTGTCTGTCCAGTGAGGACCGGGTATGTCCGGGTGATTCCAGTTATAGTATGACATTGAATGCAAAACTTGTGTTAATTTAAGCAAACACTTGTTCATAACTTCATTGTCTGAATACTTTTCTAAACTACAGAATATATTCAAATAAATAAATAAAAATTAAATAAATTAAATTTTAATTCACATTATCTTACAATCTGTTTTCAAAATGAATCCCAAAAATATCTTTTTCTGCAATTATAGCCAAACTGTAGACATCTATCTTATGGTTATAGGCCACTCCCTGACCCACTTCTGGCGCCTGATATCTCAGGTCTCCCTTATCTGACGAGTGCTGGTGAACAGTAGCCAACCCGAAGTCTGCTACTTTGAAAAACCTACCGTTCCTTACAGTCTTTGCCAGTAATATATTGTCGGGTTTGAGGTCTCTGTGAATGATCGATGGATTCAATTCATGTAAATATTGAACGCATTCTAAGATCGCTTTGAATATATGACACGAAATGTAAAACTCGATTGAATTCATGGGTTCTCCCGGTTGTCGACCAAATACTTGTGGTTTGTGTTGAAGAATATTCTGCAGACTATGGGAACACAATTCCATACCAATGTAATACACTTTTTTATCTTTCCATTGGCTAATATATTGGACACAATATTCTGACCTAACTTTTATCAATTTTTGAATTTCTTGGTAACATTCCAACAAAGTTTGGTCATCTGTAAATTTAATAAATTTTAATATTGTAAAGCTACTTCATAATGTATAATAAATTCAGTATATCTAAATGTAATTAAATTACTTTCAAATCTAATTTTCTTAACCGCATATTCTTGTCCATCATATTTATATTTAATAGCAAATACTTCCCCAAAAGCTCCCGAACCTAATGAATGCAACTCTTCGTACAAACGCTTGTAATCATTCACTTCGGAAACAACTATAAAAACAATTAAATAAATTCATTCAAAAAATTTATTTTTGTTAAAACGTCATTTAAATGTACTTATTCTGATGGGGAGGGGAATTTCAGAATCAATTAATCTCTAAGGAATGTTCACTAACACAATATAAATGCAGTGTTTTCTCACTAATTTTGACTTTTTATGTTTGCTTTGAAAGTACTTTTTCGGATTGACAGAGAAAGTGCTCTAAACTCTTATAAACCCCTCTAAACCCCTCTGAAGTCGTACAGACGCTTGTATTCATTCATTTCATAACTAACTATAAAACAAATTAAATAAATTCAAATAATATGAATTCATTTTCTTAAAACATCATTGCAAGAGAACGTACATATTTGAAGGGGGAGGGGTAGGGTGTGTTAAGTCAACAACTTATAAAAAAGTAGTTACCCTGAATATCGGGAGATAGTACGCGTATTATACGAGAAAAAAAGTGATTTTTATGAAAATTATTAAGGGGCGTACTATACGCCGGATGCGCATTATCTGAGCCAATTCTTCAATGGATGGAACTTTGTGTTAGTTCTCACTCAAGATAATCATCTTTATTGTTGGGGTAATAATGACATGGGCCAGTTAGGTATAGCACCCAATAGTACGGATTACATATACGTAGAAGCGGAACTTATTGATCAAAAAGTCTTCGATAATAAAACTATTCATCAAATAAGTTGTGGTTATTATCACACAATGACTCTTACGAGTGATGGCTGTGTCTATGGATGGGGTTATATGTTCGGACAGTTAGGTTGTGGACCAGATAATGATATAAGAAAAGGGGATATATTTCGAGTGAAGTTCAATCAAAATCACGAAATTAAAAGCATTTATTGTTGTCATTACTGTTCATTTGCCATCACATCTGAGGGACAAGTGTTTAGTTGGGGTCGAAATGATTGGTATAATTTGGGACACAATTCTTCGCATGATATATGGGAACCACAACTCATTGCAGACATGACTGGTATTAAGATTATCTGTTCCGGTGGTTTCCAGACATACTTCTTATCAAACGATGGATTCATTAATTTTTGCGGACAATATAGGAATGAAAACAACGAATTTTTGCTACAAATATCACCAAGAGTATTAAATACTGATAAGAGGTTTACAGAAATGAATATAATTGATTCATATAAGGATAAGTTGTCTCTCTTTATTGCTATAATGAAAGGAAAAATATATGATATTACAGACAAACCAAACGATAATATAATTGAAACAAATTATACAAATTTCTTCGACTGTTTCACAAATGAGTTTCAAATGACTCATAAAACCATTGATTTGTGTGATTATAAGGAATATAATTAAGTATTGGATTTTGTTTTGCACAATAAAATAATGTTCTTTTGATAAACAAATGAGGTGTTAGTCACTGATTTCAAATCCTTGCTTACATAATAACCACTCAAATTATGTATCACTATCTCAAAGATAATGATTTCGTTGAGTTTTACATTAGTTATGAAACTCAACAAAAGTTTCTTATTAATGCATATTTTGAAGCCAATTATAATAAAATTAATAAATTAAATACATTAAGACAAAGGCTTTTAAATACAATCTATTCGGACGATTCATTTGTAATGTATTTCTTCGTGAATCCAATGATCACTTCATTGATGGCATCGAAGGAGACATCGATTCAGACGAAGAGAATTGGATTGAATGCAAGACTGAAGATAACGACAACTCATTTGCGTCTCATTTCCACGCCTTATATGAATGAATGCAAAGATAATGGTAAATAATTTTTTGTATATACCGGGTGTTCGAAAAGGTTCGCAAAAGTTTTAAAATCGCTTAGTGATAGTGATACATAATTTGAGTGGTTATTATGTAAACAAAGATTAGAAAATCAGTGACTAACACCTCATTTGTTTATCAAAAGAATATTATTTTATTGTGCAAAACAAAATCCAATACTTTTATAATTAATTTTATCCAGATATTTTATATAATAAATCTTAAAAATATTGCGTACATTTTTGAACATTTGTTATAAACATATAATTAAAAATCCTAATTTATTTTATAACAGATATTAATTATGATTTTAAATGTTATACAAAATGTATTGAGAAACTTACCAGTGCTCTCATTAGACTCGTATTAATTCGTATAAAATATTATATAAATATTATACTAATTTTAAAACTACAGATATTTTTAAAATATGTCAAATTAATTGTTGAAAGACTTATTAAATACAAATGGAAAAGAATAATAAAACTCATAACAATCCCAATAATATGTTATCAGATTTATGTATTAGTTCTAAGTTATTTACAATTCTCGACTCAAACTACAATACAAATGATTGAATACAAGAATATTAATAATGAAAATCAGGGTTCCTTTCAATCGTTTCCTGCAATCACTGTATGCTATGAAAACACTTTTGAAGACATTTTCTTTGAACCCTATATTAAACAATATTTTGCAAACATTTTTAATACAATTAATTTAACAAATGTCAAGCAATTCACGATACATTCAAATGAAATGAATGATTATATTAATAAAACATTAGTATATTATTTGAAGTACATGGACTCTTATTTGGTTTTACAAAATAAGCAAATGAATAAAGGAGTAAGAAAGTTTTGAATGTTGGGTATAATGGCATTTATTGGACTTGTTTCTGGGCACCCCTACACAGTAACTATAATATTGTATAATATTGATACTATAATAATGCTAATCGTAACTATAATAAGGCATACATCTCGAGATTTGTGCAAGGACAGGATTTCTGGTCCAAATTTATCATTCAAATATTCTGCGAAAAACTTGTTATATTAAATCCTAATTTGTCTAAAAAGTATAATGCACAAATAATTCAAATGGGGTAAATATAAAAATTCTATTTATTAATAATTAAATCAATTGATTTCAAAATTATAACAAATATTCAATAATTATAATTTAACTCATTTAGGAATTTAAGTGAATATTCTCTAACTTCTGTTCAACTTCTTCATATTTCGCATTCATCAAAAAATTCTTTGAATAACCATTTAATTAACTATTTTGCAACTTTTTTGTTCATGATAAATTATTTATTATAAAGCTAATAATTAAGTTGAAAAGTAGATCTTTTAGTCGATTGGCAAATAGGGCTGTAAGCCTTTTTGTTTTTAGACCTTTTGGGTTGTGGACCTTTTGTGGTCTAACCATCCCTTCATATTTTGCATTAAAATATTCCGCAAAAAACTTGTAATCATTTCGTTGAATGAGATTTAGTGTGGATTCAAATGTGGAATCGGTTTTGAGACAATTCTTATGAATAGACCATAAGTTATGTTCCGATAATACTTGTGAACACTCGGGTCTGTCTGACCAGTGAGGGCCGGGTATGTGCTGGTGATCCCAGTTATAGTATAACATTGAATGCAATACTTGTGTTAATTTAAGCCAACATTTGTTCATAACTTCATTGTCTGAATACTTTTCTAAACTACAGAATATATTAAAATAAAAAACCCAATTTATTTATTAAATAATTTAAATATTAATTCACATTATCTTACGGTTTGTCCTCCAAATGAATCCCAAAAATGTTTTCTGCAATTTTAGCCAAACTGTATACATCTATCTTATGGTTATAGACCACTCCCTGACCTACTTCTGGTGCCTGATATCTCGTGTCTCCCTTATCTGACGAGTGCTGGTGAACAGTCGCCAAACCAAAGTCACAAATTTTGAAAAACCTGCCGTTCCTTACAGTCTTCGCCACTAATATATTGTCGGGTTTTAGGTCTCTATGAATGATCGGAGGATTCAATTCATGTAAATATTGAACGCATTCTAAAATCTCTTTGAATATATGACACGAAATGTAAAACATATTGACGAGTTCCCACTCCTGTGGTATGACTTCCAAACGAACTGTAGTGAAATGATGCCAACCCAAAGTCACCTAACTTCACAAACCTACCGTTCCTAACTTTTCGTGCAATCAATATATTGTCGGATTTGAGATCTCTGTGGATGATCTGTGGATTCAATTCATGTAAATACTGAACACATTCTGAGATCTCTTTGAATATATGACACGAAATGTAAAATTCGATTGAATTCATGGGTTCTCCCGGTTGTCGACCAAATACTTGTGGTTTGTGTTGAAGAATATTCTGCAGACTATGGGAACACAACTCCATTTCAATGTAATATACATTGTCTTCAATCCATTGCCCCGTATATTGGACACAATATTCTGATCTAACTTTTATCAATTTTTGAATTTCTTGCATACATTCCCATAATTGATCAGCATCTGTAAGTGTATTAATTTTGATAATTATAAATAATTCTAAATTTGATAAACCTTAACAAAATTTGATGATCTACGAATACAGTATAATACAATTTAATGTTGTTATAAAAAAATATATCTAAATGCCATTAAATTACCTTGGCATTTTATTTTCTTAACCGCATATTCTCGCCCATCAAATTTCTTTTTAGCAACAAATACTTCCCCAAAACCTCCCGAACCTAATGAATGCAACTCTTCGTACAAACGCTTGTAATTATTCACTTCGGAAACAACTATAAAACAAATTAAATTCATTAATTCATTCAATTTTCTTTAAAAATCATCCAAAAGTAGTACTCAAAGGGGACGGGAATGTGTTGTAGGCTTACTACAAAGTAATTAAATTATAGGTATATTATTTATTTTTGCATAAATATAATTAAAATAATTTGTTTAGAAATTTGTTTAATTGCTGACAATTTCTTTAGATTTAAATCCTAACTGCAATTAGCGTTCGAAAAGAGAATATTGTAAAATGTACAAGTTAACTTTATTAATTTCGTAACTAATTTCAATGAGATTTGCATATTTTTGTTCAAGTAAANAACTAATTTCAATGAGATTTGCATATTTTTGTTCAAGTAAATGTGTTAATCGTGAATGTTAATGACTGGCTGACTGTACGTACTTTGTGAATGACCCATACAACCAATTCATACCATTGTTTGATAATTCTTTTATAGAAGAAAATATTTTTTCCAAATAATCCAAACATTTTGCAATAAATTCTTCGCAATTCTTATCATTATATTCCTTATAATCACACAAATCAATGGTTTTATAAGTCATTAGAGATTCATTTGAGAAACAGTCGAAGAATTTTGTATAATTTGTTTCAATTATATTATCGCTTGATTGGGCGCTAATACAATATATTTTGCCATTCATTATAGCACTAAACAGACACAGGTTATACTCATGTTTGAAAAATCTATTCATTTCTGTAAACCTTTTATCAGGATTTAATACTTTTGGTAATATTTGTATCAAATAGTCGTTGTTTTCATTCCTATATCGACCGCAAAAATGAATGAATCCATCGTTTGATAAGAAGTAAGTGATGTAACCATTGGAACAGATAGTCTTAATACCAGTCATGTCTTCA
>CAJPVJ010001946.1:0-14484 GCA_905397405.1 Oppiella nova
AACCGCATTATTATATAATAATTATGTTATTTGAGAAACAAAAAATTGTGTATAAAATGAATACAATGTCACTGAATATAGTGAATACTTAACTGATTGTAAAATAATGAAATGGGAGTGGAGTGGGGATGGGAAGGGATGGGATAGAGAGCACAGTTAGATTTAGTTTGAATATAAATGGATTAATTGTTGATATAAATTACTGATATTTATTGTTTTGTAGCCAAAACATTAAGTTATTATTTTTAAGGCAGAAATTTTGTAATAGCATTTTGCAAAATAATCTATAAATTATTGTTTAATATTTACGACCAGATATTCACACAAATCATAGAAATTTTTAATTATTTAATTAATTCTTAAAATTCTTAAAATAGTTTTATAATTTATTTCAAATTCGTTGTTTATATTTAAATATTAATAGTATGGATGTCAAGGAGATCTCATTAAATGTCAATTAAATATAATTAAGTTTCTAATTAAACAATAATTATATGATTAAATTAATAATAAAACCTTATTTATTTCCTATATAGATAAAACAACAAAAACAAATATTGATTTACAGTAAGTTATACTTAACTTTTAGTTGGCTAGCAAATTATTCATTACAATACCAAGCTTACTAATCACAGTGGACAACTCCCTGGATGTTTCTAAAACTAAAATTGTACATTTATAAGTATAATATTTATTACAGGATTTAGTTTTCTCATCTAATGTATGTGTATTGAATTTCGATACGTTATATAACATTATATTAATCTGTAATTATTTATCATTAAAATCAAAGTAGTTTTTGTTATTTATAACATATGTTGCAATAAATTCTCGATTTTATTGTTTCAGTAATTCTTTCCCATCACTGCAGCAATGATTAGACATTTATTTTTACAACGATTTTATTCAGTTATAGTGCACTTTCAATGACTTTATAAATTATCCGTACACTTGAGAGAGAGAGAGAGAGAGAGAGAGAGAGATCACTATACAAAATACTTAATATAATGGTATGCAAAATACTTAAGAAATGTTCATTAAATAATAATTGTCTCTACACAAATGAGCATTGCTTTATAATAAGACTCCCGGTATATGAGTATCACATTTGCGATACCTGTAATTGTCGTACAGTTTTGTGTATTCGCTAATTGATTCGGAAATACCTTAAGTATAGCATAAATACCGGTCGTTAATGTACTTAACTTCTTGTTTCTCTTACTATCCCGATAACTACTCTACAATTTTTATTTATTATTATTTTATTTATCTTTTATTTTTATATAAAATTATTTTTTCGCTTAAAATTATCTCTCTCTCTCTCTCTCTCTCTCTCTCTCTAAAGTGTACAGATAATTTATAAAGTCATTGAAAGTGCACTATAACTTGAATAAAATCGTTGTAAAAATAAATGTCTAATCATTGCTGCAGTGATGGGAAAGAATTACTGAAACAATAAAATCGAGAATTTATTGCAACATATGTTATAAATAACAAAAACTACTTTGATTTTAAATGGGGAAAATTTTGTGTTTTATAATCATTTAGATTAAAAATGCAAATAATTATGAATTTATGTAATTAAAGTTTAAAAAAGATTAAGAGGTCTCTCTCTCTCTCTCTCTCTCTTCTCTTCACTTCAAATTCCTTGACATTCGGTAACCAAACACTCGATTCACTCAAACGCTTGAATAACAGGATATGACAGGAATTACAGCTATATTTCAATTAGACTTTAATTTTTTGTTACGGGCTTTAATCTCAGAGCTAATGGTATGTTTGGAGACTTGGTATTATATTTTCTACAAATATATACAGTACTTGTTTGAAATAAATTTAGTTAACAGTACGTCAATTGTGTATAATAAATACACTAATCAGTTAATTAGTTATCATTGGATTTACTTAGGCTTATATTGCAATAAAATTTTATATGAAATAATAGAGTATTTGTTTTATACATACATCATATCATATCAATAGACTTAATAGATAAATGATAAAAATTATGTAGTGGTCGTTTGGCAGCAATTTGTACACTATTTTAAGAAAGTATAGACTATTTGGGACGACCTGACATGTATAATACGTGAGTACACAGAAGTATAACATATAATTATTGTAAATCTGATCTGATTTTGTTTTTTGTCTACAAATAGCCTTATTATAAGTGGTATTAATAAGTATTGAAATTGCCTAAAAAATACATTTGAAATTATTATTATAATAATCTCAACATACGAATGACATTTCATTTCTAATGTAATGCCATTTGAATGTCAAATATAATTATTTTTCTCACTTAATTTAGTATCTAAGAGTCTTAGACTAAGACTACAGTATGAGTATAAGTAGTGTATTATATACCTCTATCACTATATTTATACTAGAAATATATTATTTATTTCTTATGTGATTACTTTATAACTAATTCCAAGGCTTTGAGTCATTAAGACTATAAAAATATTTTTCAATTTCTAATTAATTATAAGAATAATAACACAATTTTCATATTAATAATAATAAGTGTATTGTTTCAATCTATCAAAACAAAACCTACTTTTGTTAAATACAGAAGTTATGAAACACTAAAATAGTTAATGAATTCCTAATATAATATGATATAAGGGATGGGAATCTGTTTTATCGTTAATTAATATTAAGTTTTGGTTTTTAAAAATAACTTTTCATTTGTGTCCTCAAAAAAAGAGCCTAAAGAGGAGAGAGAGAGAGAGAGAGAGAGAGAGTTAATTAATCGAAACAAAACATGTAATTTAAAAGTTTTTTCCTCTCAATTTATTTATAGAGTCTATGATATAATATAGACTCTCTCTCTCTCTCTCTCTCTCTCTCTCTCTCTCAAGTTTATAAAAGAATTGTATTTTTAAAATATTCAGTAAAAAATTTGAAAACAAAAACTATTATTTATTTTTCTCATTCCCAACCGATTGTCTCGTTTAATAAAACATTAGCTTTTTTGGAAACACGAAAAAATGGTGCGGTTTTTGTTCACAAATGAATTGAAATTTATTTATATAACTATTTCATGAGTTTTTGTCTGAGAAATACAAATACCCAAAACAAAAACTTTATTTTTTATCTCAAATCATAGAAAACACAAAACCTTTCTTTTATCATTTTATAATACATTTATTTTTACAACTTTTTAAAATAGCTTTAAAACAAAAAATATTGTATCAACTTTTGCTTTTCACTTATTTATTGTTTGTATTTATTTATGAAAGTTATTTCACCATAATTAGTAAATTTATTGATTACTACTTTAATTAAGACTTATTTGATTTACGGAGTTATCGCAAACTTAATAACTAATAATTTTGATTTATATTAATGGTTTCAAAAAATCGACTTATATTTACAGTTAGATTATATAATATTTAAACCACAGGTAAACGCATGCGTCAGCACCGGTAGTTTTTAATAGAGAGCACACACACACCACCGGAGCGATTACATACCTGTGCCCCGACTTATATGAGCGCACACTTGTTGCTCATGTTATTGATAGAGTGGAGGGAATAGGAGTTTAATGACCAACAAAAAAGTATTAGCAAAAAGTTGTTTCTCATATATAAGACATACGAAACTGTAGTCAACTATACAGACAACCAGAGAGTAGTGTGTATTATATAACACACATACACACAGTGTCTGTATATATACCTGTGTTTGGGCCCAAAATTACTGTATATTTCACTTAAGGGCTGTTCGTTCACGAGTGGAGTGTTATTGAAGTGAACAGAAAATTCTGTACAAAAATAATAATAATAAATAAAAACTTCTCTATTGACTATTGAATGGTGTGTATGAATACGAGTGAACTGAACCCTAACAGTACTAGAAGTTTGTTATGTCAAACACAAAATCATAGACATAGGCACCAGTGCTCGTCAGTTACTACCTATGCCTACCTGTGCTCTAACTGATAGCCGAGAGAGAGATTCATCAAAGTGTATAAGCATTTAGTGTGTTATATGACTGGTTGTGAAACTACTGTTTTGTGCATAAAAAGCTATATTTACGAGAATAATAGACACTGAATTGATATTTTTATGAAAGTTTTTTCCTGTAACTGAATAAAAATAAAACTTTTTTAATGATATTTGTGCGCATAATATACGAAGAGATGTTCAATAATAAGCTGAGAATTTAAATAATATTTATATTAATAAAATTGGTATATTTTTCCGATAAAGTGCACAAAAAAATAATAATACGAAAATCATAATAATATTCATTCATTCATTAAATAATAATCATATAACTCTAAAACAAGTTTGAAAAATATAAAAATTTCATGTTTAAACAGCAATAGTAGTAATAATAATAACAGTAATCATGATATCAATAATAAGTATAAATAATTCAAAGAATAATACGATAATCACAACAACGACTACAACACCGAGCGGTGAGTCCACAGCAAAAGTGCCGCAAATTCTCGAGAATATTCCTCCAGAAGTGGTGGTAAAGGGTGACCAAAACAACACCAATAATAATAATAACGATAATTGCGATAATAATTACGATAATAATCGCAAGAATATAGACAATAAGAGGTACGCGACGAGTGTACCTGTTCATTTGCATAATAAGCACTCGAGTGGTAGTGGCCGCGTGGGGCACGATATCGTGCACCATGGTCAATTAGTCCTCAACCATACTACCGGCGCTCATCATCACACTACCGGTGCTGATGAGTACGACGTGGACGAGGGCTTCAACGAGGACTCGGCCTCATCCATAACCAGCAACAATAGCTCCGTCACGACAGTCGTAGTGCCGTCGCCCCCACCCCAGTACCCGCCGCCCCCACTGCCCACCGACGACCCCCACGACGTGGACACCCCCGCAGCCATTGACTCACCCCTACAGTCACCTAATTTAGTGCAAAAACATAGTCCATCGCCGGTTGTCGTGCAGGCGTTGACCAAAACTAATGGTAAGACCAGTGGTTCCGACGCCAAGAAGTTCAATACCGTTCGCAATCGGATTCAATGTTATATGGAATTGACTAAAATTGCCGTAAGTTTTGCACATATTTTGCTTTATTTAGTTTTCATGTAATTTAGTTAATATTAATACAATTCCAACTATTATTATATTTGTTAGTCAATGGCTATTATTGTAAATATTAATTTTTATTTAATTTTTATGAGAGAGAGAGAGAGAGAGAGAGACTAATTGTTTATATTTTCTATGAACTTAAAAATAACTTTTAGTTTTAATTTTGTTTTTACATTTCATTCTTAATATAAATTCTCAAAATTTTTTATGTCTGGAAATGTTTCTATTATTTATGTTTTGGTTGTTTATATATTTAAAAATATTTATTTTTAACGCAAACCATTAATTGCATGCTTAATTAATTTTAATTTTTCTTACGTTTCTATATAATTACATATAAAATAAATTATTATTATTATATTTTATTGTGAATATAATAGTAATTAATAAATGCTTTTAACGAGAGAATGATTGCTGTAGAAAATGAAATTAAAATTATAAACAAATTTAAAACTTATTTATTTTTCAACGCAATTGTCTCAGCAGTTAATCACATGTCATATAATCTGTGATTACAGTAAGAATAGAAATACAGAAAAATGAGTCTTTTATTTATTACACAAAAAGTAGTGATACATAAGTAACAAATATTATCTCTTATAAAGATTTTGAGACACAATTCAATTGATTATTATATAAGAGACTACTATTTCCTATGAATTCTCTATACATGTACAGTATATTAGCAGATAATACACTAATATTGCGTTAAACAAACACAATACTGTATTATACAAAGACAATAATTAAATATAATTTCATTACAACTATTGCCTACTATAATATACAACCAAAATATGTGTCAATTAGTGAATACCGAGTATATTATACAACGAAAATATAGTACATTACTGACACAAAAATAACTTTCGCTTAAACGCAGAGATCATTGATTAGATTTTTTTGGAGGCAAAATTGTATTGTAATTTTAATTTATAATTAATATATTACATAACATAATTCAGCGTTTAGTTAGTAAAGATATTAGTGAACAGTGAAAAAATATTAATAACTATAAACATAAATATTTATAGATTATCTAATATTATATCTATAAATATAATGCATATATATATATTATACATATCTCTGTCTTAACACTAATGATTGCTAATATAATATAACTAATGTGTATATGTTAAAGCGAAATTATAGTTAATATTTTTGTGTAAATTTATTTTCCGATAATTTATATTCTTGTTTTTGTGAATAAATTATTGGAAACTTTTTTGTTTATTTTCTATCTATAATCGTTATTATAGCTATAAATGTATAATTTTTATTTGTCTTGATTTTATTAGTATTGATTGTATTTATAATTCGCTAAAAGTAATGTGAATTTTAAATATAATATATATTTATTGAACAGGGATATAAATTAAGCCGATTTTTGTTGATTAACTTTTATTGACAGTTCTTATGACTCTTTCTGATTATTGTTTCAAATATTGTTTTATTTTGTGATATAATCGTAACTTTTATGAATCATTTATTACGAAAGTGATAAATATTTTATAAAAATTATGTTATATATGCAATTAACTTACGTATCTCATTATTGAGTAAACCTATTGATTATTAAACCTAAATAATATATATCGATAAATTCTTATGCAATTCATTTACTACTTATTGTGAAAATAACAGGATTGCATTAAAGTTATACTGGAATTAAATCAAGGATTATATATAATTAAGTGATAATATTTTCTAAACAAAACATTTTGTTGAAAGGTTTTGTATTTGTTGAAAGAATATTATCATCAGATTCTTGAATCCATAAAATGATTTACGAGTGAAAATACTGACAACTAATTAAGAGATAGAAAATATATATAATATTATATTTTTAATTTTTCCTAATTATAAAAGTATGCAAAAACTAAAAATTAAAATAAATAACTTATTTGTCAGAATATATAGAATATATGAGAGAGTCTTTAGTTAAGAGATTATATAATATTTATGATGAGAGATAAGACATTATTTTAAACTTAATATTTAGTGACATTAAAGGCAAAAGTCAGAGAGAGAGAGAGAGAGAGAGAGAGAGAGAGATAGCATAAAGTGCCCTAAAAATTATCCCTTAATTTGAGGACAAGTATACAATGACTTGAAATAAAATCCCCAAAAATAAGAGTAAACTCTATTAAAAATCTAATGAATCAAATGTTTTCGGAAACTTTTAATTATATATCAAATTAAATTATAATGATAAATAAAATATATTTGAAAAATCTCCATTTCCTTAAGAAATAATTTCTCAAACACGCTGAATATCTGTGTATTTATATATAATGAAAATTTTATTTATATTATAGTTAATTTATTTTATCTTTAATTGCAATTAAAAGATTTTTAACTCACAAATGTCATATCAGTGAAATTATTTATTTTAGAAATTAATATTATTTTTCTTATATAATTAATAAATTTCCGAAAATATATTACTTCAACTGTTGCTAACGTATGAACACATTAATAATTATTATATTTATGTGTTATAACATAATACAAATAAACTCAATTTATAATGAGGTTTATTTAACAATAATGAGTACACTATTGAGGAAAGTATACAATATAATAAGTATATAAAGGATCGGTTATTTGTCAATAAAAATAGGAAATCTATCAAATATGTGGCATATATGACACAATCAAAAACATATAGCGATATCACATATTCAGTTTTATTATAGCCCACAGTTTTTACACTATAAATATAATATTGGATTCAATTAATGGAAAAGTAATCGCAAAATAAAACAACTTTTAGTTCCGTTTCATTCATCGCAATCGACTGAATCTATTGCGAAAAGACAACTGTCTTTCCCATTGAATCTCCATTTCCCCATTCGAGTGATTAGTAAACTATTTATAAATTGATTTCTTCATAGACTCGAGACTTGTTTCCCGAAAATTGTATTTTTGTTTCAATCTCTCGATTATTATTATTTTTGGCGAAACTATTAAATGCAAACAAAACTAAAATCTAAAATACTTCGGAGTATTTTGCGAAAAGACATTTAATGCTTAAATAGGATTTAAATTATATTACTTATATTTTTTTATTTTTTACTTAATTTGAAATATATTTTTTATTTCTTCGCAAACACTTTAAGATTCAAATCAAGTCTTACAACTGTCAGAGAGAGAGAGAGAGAGAGAGAGAGAGAGAGAGAGAGACTAAACTTATGTCAAATTATAAAGCATTTAAATAAACAACAAAAATATTTATAAAATAATTTTATATCATATTATTTGTCAAATTTATATATCCTGTGAATTGACTTTTCAAACAAATACTGAATAAATAATTTGAAAAACCTAAATATACTTTAAATAGACATCACTTATGAAGTATTTGACAACTATTTAAATAATTTAAATTTATTGTTATATGACAGACCGGGGGAGGCGGTAGGTTAGGGATTTAAAGGTAATTTTAAATAAATTACTACTTACATGTTAGCGAACATAAAATTGTATTTTTTGTTGTAAAATTATCAGGTATTTTAGTTTTGTTGTTTGCAAATATTTAAATAATACTTAAATCTGTGGATTAGTTTAGATTTGATATATTGTTAAAACATATGTTTAAAGATAACTTGTCTGTCCCTCACGTTTAACAGCTATTTAAAAGGTTAGACTCTCATAGAGTTTGTGAATGAGTGAGAAGTGGAGAGAGAGAGAGAGAGAGAGAGAGAGAGAGAGAGAGACTCTAATAAGAAGCGGATTTACAGCAAAACAGTTTATGGAAATTAGTTTTCCATATAATTTGAGTTCAAAACATAACATGACATTCATTTATGCCAAACGAGAATAACTGTTAGTCAATGAAATATATTTATTACAATTTTATGGCTTAACCTCCCATTCCTAGTGCCAGCACAAACCCCATTTACTACTATATGATAGTGTATATACCCCTCGTAGACAACCGCCGGGTATATGTGGGCACAGAGAGTACATACACATAGATAGCACCGATAGATAGGCCAAAAAAGACTACAACCAAAATAAAAAAATATATATTTTTGTGCAGAATATTTGAATTTGTAATTCTAGTACTAAAATAAAATTTATATTTATTTCTTGTATTTGTTGATCTCATGTCTTATAGAATACATCGAAAGCAGATCTACAGAGAGATTACGAGAAAGAGGAACAAAATCAATGCGTTTTATACATCACTTCAATGGGTATTAAATTGTCTTTATTTCTGACGAAAAATAATATAAATTTCAAAATTTTGCATAATTTGCATATAAATGACTGAAACATTTTGTTTGTTAATGATTTTCTGTACAGGAATTATACGCAAAACGTACGAAAAGTGCCGACAATTAAAGTAAGTATTAATTATGAATAGTAATTAAATATTTTATGTTTTCGTTATTTGACACTAATTTTTTTGACAATTTTTAAAATTTTTCCCATGTATATAATTAATGATTTTATGTTTGCATCTATTTTCAGAGCAATACTTTGTCAGCATTTGATACGATTTGATGAAAGAGATATTTATATTAACCCTAATTTTAAAACTGAATTAATTGAGCGAACAAACGGTGATTATGAGCTGCCGGTGCTATACATTAATGGCAAAAGTATTGGCGTAAGTATTTGATTAACATAGAAAAAACTATTCGTATAATTAATTTTTGAAATAAATTTTGAAACACAACATAATTGAATCAACAAATCGATAAAATAGCGATTGAATTAACAGTGGAAAATATATTATAGAGTAATAGATAAGAGTTTAATTGAAAAATCTGTTCCCAAAATCAGTGGACAGTCTTTTGAGTATTTTTTGTTACCATTAGTTTTTTAATGAAATTGTGTTTTTTCTATGGGCAACATATAACATATAAAAGCAACAAAACTATTAATCATGAAAATACTGCAAACATTTTTGAACTAATTATCCGAAAAATATATTTCGCTCTCAAACCTCTTTGCAAATCATCATTTGTTTCTCATTTAAAACATATTAAATGTTTATAAAATATACACTAATGTAGGAAAAACTAAATGAAACGAAAGTTTACATACTTTGGCTAAAACTCCTCATTTGAAATGATAATACATTTTAACCTAAATTATAGATTAGGTTTGAATAGCAAAAAAATGATAACCACTTTCAGACTCTCGTTAAATACCGCAGAATTAAACACAAAAAATATGAAACTCTTTTTAATACGAAAAAGCGTTTGTTTTCGGATTATTATAATACAAATCATGACTCGCAGAGAAAAACAACAAATTTGTTGTTTTGTTTCAAATGCCCACTCGTTATGCCCGGGACTCCCAGGGGAAAGGCATTCAAATTATTTATTATTCCTGCAATATTATTATTATTATTATGTATTACTTGTATAACAAATTTCTTATACACACACATCCAGTGTATATAATTTATACGTTTCACTCCTTTCCTCATTCCTGATCCCTATCCTCACGCGTGTCTACGAAAAACAAACGTCCCGTTCCTCCCGTCCCTCTCACTCTATATGAGATCTCCACTCAAAAACCTATTCCTCATTCCAATCCATTAACTCTTTTTTCAGAGTATTATTAATAATTTTTTTTTGGGAAAATATTTTCGTTTTGCAGTCATATTTAATTGAAAATTATTTGTATAATTATATTACGGCTGGAGTTATGTAATAGTAATTACAGTAATGTTATGAACAAAATATTTATGACTTAAATATGAAAACCGAAACATTGCATAAATATCTCATATATTATGTAAATATCTGATACACAAAATAAAAATTAAATGCAACAAGAAAATAATTATTCAAATATTCATTGAATAAATCAATTCATATAATCAGCGAATAAAAGGGTTCGGGAGATGGAAATGTATGCAAAGAAATATTTATTCAAACATTCAAAAAAGATCTCTTATATTGTGAAATAATAATAATCATATTTTTATATGCGATGAATACATAGATTTTTTATGAAGTGAATCGACTCATAAAATTGAGTTTTAAAAATGCCTTTTTATTTTCCTTAAAACTATTTATAATATGAATGTCTGAATAACTGTCAAAAAAAATGTTGAACAGAATTTCTTATTTAAAATAAAAACATTTTACTCCTAATTGTAAGTAACTTTGATTCTCCGAGACATTGACTTTGAAATAAATTATTAGTTTTTAAGAGTTACAGCACAAACAATAATAATAATAACTTTTATGATAACAAACCTTTAATACAATAATTCATATAATATTTAATAATAAATGATTTATTCATTAGTGAAACGCTTTTTATGAAAAGGCAGTAGTTTATAGCGGAGTATAAAATAAATTTATTATAAATTGACCTCAAATTATATATAAAATAACATAAAAATTGACACAAATTTCTCATTCACTGTGTGTTCCTTTGAATTAATATAAAAACTATCTTTTAATTTCAATGATAAGAATATTTTTCACATTTATTTTTTTTGTGTTGAATGTATAAGAGATTTTATGTAATAATAAATGTTTGGTTAATATATTTAAAGTTAAGTCACAAAAAGAGAAATATTTTTCTCTTAATTAGGAGACCATTCAATCAAATATATATATATAACATATAAAGTGAATATAAAAAATATGTTTTCAATCGCTTTTAATTGAATACTATAATCACGAAATACTTTTATAGTATAAATATATTATATTGCTTTGAGTTTTATTTCTTATTCAATGGTTTTAATTATATTTTTTGTTTTATATAAGAAATATTTAGAATAAATAGTTTTGTGAACTCATCCCCGAAAAAGTCAGATATTTTTGGATATTTTTATTGATTAATAATTTTTTTGTTGAAATATAAAACCTAAATATAAATTTCAATTTGAAAAAAAACTTATATTCAGTTCAAACACACCGTTTCAGACAATACTTACGACTCATTCATTAATGAATAACTTATTATTTATTAAATCTTATTTAATATTTAAAATATAAGACAATATAAGAAAAACACACTGAGGATAGGGATGGGAATATATTGTACTACTATTGCCAAATTCATGCCTCAAATATTATAACACACATTGGTTTCTATGTCAGGTGTTAAGGTGTAAAGAATTTCATATTTATGATTACATTACTATTTGACTGCATTAAATGCATATTTATTTTTACATTCAATAAAACAAACAATAAGCGATTCAAAAATAACTTAACAAATATGTCTTTATTTGTCTTTTCTCTCTACACATCTATTGTATGGTACGGCATGGGGTATGGTATGTGACACATGGTATGGCTCATACACACACACATACCTACAGAACCTGGAAGTGGTGGAGCGGCTGAACGAATGCGGACAACTCATACACCTATTGTCAGACTTCAGGCTCAGTGCAAATGTGGCAAAAGTGTGCGACTGTTGCGGTGGCACTAAATTCATACCCTGTCAGGTGTGCAACGGTAGCACCAAATCCCAGGTCCACCACTTCGTCTCCGACTCCATATCCCTCAAGTGCTCGCAGTGTCGGCGCTCCGGACTCCAGAAGTGTCCCAAATGCTACCTGAAAGCCGCCATCCACTCAATGGATAGTACCGGTGCTGCTATCGTCGAAAGCCATTAATCAAGAGTTTATTGAATATTAGCGACAATTTTTAAAACTAATTTTATTTTATTAAAATTTATATATTATATACATGAATATTTTTATGAATATTTTTGGACAGAGATGCAGTGTTTTTTATTAATGTATAAAATATTAACTTTTATGTTACAAACTGATTGTTCACTAAAATAATTATATCTTTTTCATTAATTTTTAAATATACTATTATATAGTATTTGAGTGGATTTGCCAATGAAAGGGTTAAATGAACTTAATTTTCTGACAAATATTTCTTGTGGAAAGTGTTAATAACTAATACTTTCTTATTGTAAAACTCTATAGAAATTCACACATAAAATAATTGTTATGAAAAGTTTCATGTTTTTTTGTTACTTTTATTTTTGTTTACCAATTCCTAACGCATTGTGTATTTTTCTACTGATTTGTTCAATGAAAAGGGTTTTTAGACTTAACTTAAAGATCAATGACTTATGTATTTCTTTGCAATCATATGAATCGTTTTTATAAAATAACATTTTGTTGCAAAAAATGTTTTTCAATAATAAAAACAACAATTTATGTTTTGGTTTTGATTTTCAATTATATTTGTGTTTTTGAAGTACAAAATATGTTACGCTTTTATGTAATGGATTTGCGAACAAATTTTAGGTAATAATAAAAGTTTCAATTTTTTGTCTAAACTATTATCTCGTTTTTAAGTTTGTACTGAATATTGTATTATTTAATCGCAAACACATTTTGGACGCCAAACAAAAAAGCACACGAAGTTTTCAACAACTTTTCGTATGTAATACACATATAATTGCTACGAATTTATACACACTTGTCATCCAAATGAATGGTGAATTAGAAAAGTACACGATTTTTGGGTCATTTGATGGTTAACTTCACGCGAAAAGCAGAATATAATATGCGATAAAAAAGTTTTGATTTTGTTTAATAAACTGTAAAAGTGTTGATTGTAACCGCAAACAATAAATAAGAGTTAATAAAAGCTATTTTTTGCTATAAAAACATTTTTTTATAGACTCATGACTTATACTATTTTAAAGGGTATTTTGAAAACAACTACCGATTCTCTTGAAACTGATTATATTCATGCGATATGTGAGAGAAAATAGTTTTGGGAAAATGTTTTTGAAAATTAGTTTTCTTAACTTTTCTTTTATTTTCATATAAAACAAGAAAAAGTGCTTTTATTTTATGCACTTTTGAGTTAATATTTTTGTTGTCTTAGATTTTAATTGTGGTTTTGGTTTTAAAATAATTTTTCATTTGATTTTTCTTTTGATATATATATCAGAACACCTCTCTCTCCCTCTCTCTCTCTCTCTCTCTCTCTCTCTCTCGTACTCTAAATAAATGAACACTTTTTCAGGACATACCTGTCCTGTGAGTGCCTGTTATAGCAATCTACTGAATATTAAGCACCAGAGCCTCCGGTGCCGCTCTCGCTATCCCTTACAGTGATGTTAATCATCAGGTCATCAAAATTGAAGCAAAGAATATATAAATATATGAAAAATTGAGGACAAAAACACAGATTTTTGTTAATCAATAATAGGTTTAAATGTATAGAAATGAGGATTACTTTATACTACTTATAATACTCTCGTGTATTATATAACATGTAATCACTTTATGTTTGAATTGATTGATAATTAGCTCAACATATGATCCAATGATTGCCTTCAAAATCTATTAAAATATATGGACCAATAGATAGTTATAAATATTAGATTCAAATATAATACCGAAATCTTATTTATAATTAAATACTAAAA
>CAJPVJ010001947.1:0-14480 GCA_905397405.1 Oppiella nova
TGTAAAGTTTTAATATGATGTGCTAATCACTGATAAGAGAGAGATTAAGTTAGATGTGTTATACTAAACCCAAGTCATCTGAAAACAGTGTCTCTCTTCCACTCATTCCGGACTCTAGTCATAGCCATGAACGAAGCATCATTAGTAATTGTGTTAGTGGACATGTATGTCTTTTGGCTGCCCATTTCTAGGCCTTAATGTGCACGAAAATATGAAAAATAATTATTATTTTATCAATATTTTTAAAATAAATTAACGCAAGCAATTAAAAATTATGTATAAACCCTTTTATTAGAGTATTTAATTATATTTACCAATATCATTAGTATGTTTATAATAAATATTCTTTTTTTAATCACAACCAACTTAACGCTGTTTTTCAAAGTAATCCATTGATATAATTTATTTTTGTGTGTATTAATACACTGTTAGCAAGGCATGTCAGTCACTGCCAGCCTTTACTCGTTTGGTGTGCTGTAAGGGTGACTGTATTACATTCACGATTGATAAAGATAAATGCACTTGAACACTTTCATTGTAAACTAATGAACTCTAAATTTATGTATACCAGGCAATGAACCCTAGGTTATGTGCAGTGCTAACCTAAAAGTATATAAGTATGAAACACTATTTTATTTCGACTTGAAATGAACTCAATTCCTTACATTACTAAATAATAAATGCAATTCATACAAACACTCATGATTACGAATGGTATGGCCACGAATCTACATTTCTAAATTGATTTTTGTTTAAATATTTGCATATAATTACACTTATTAATTGAATTTAGTAAATTTATAATATACTACCACAAAATAATACAATAAAAACCTTAACTTTTTATTTTTGACCTAATAAATTGGTTAAAACATGCTTTGTGGTACACTATAATACATTTTTGAAGTGTTGAAGCTAATAACCATGGTAATGTACTCATACAGGTACTGAATGTGTTATTGTCAATAGTTTGGAATATGATGGGAAAGCGTTATAGATTTAGTGGCATTGACCCTTTCAAACTTTCTAATATGATTAAATTCTTATTACTCATATTAATAACAGTGTGTCGGAAACTTTAATAGCTCTATCTGTTCATAACTAGCCCTATAATAACTAATATGAGATTTCTAACATAGCAATTTGCTATCAAGAGTATTATATAATAAAATATATTCTAATATTCTTATTACTCATATTAATAAGTGAGTCGGAGACTTTAATAGCTTTTTATCTGTATGCCCCTACATTAGACTATAAGACTCCTAACATTTATAACTGTTACAAAAATTTATCAATATTATAAATAAACAATAATAGACGTAAATACAATTTTTTATTAAAATTTTAAATTAAATCAAACAAAGTTGTATCAAAAAATTTATAAAAATTTAAATTTAATAATTTAAGGTTAATAAAAACAATTGATAATTTTAAAATATTTTACTTAAACAATCTACTTTGGCCAAATCTATCTGGGACAGGAAAAAGTTAAATAAGTTTTTAATAAATAATCCAATTTTAAATCTGTTTTCACTAAAATGTAGCTGGATAATTAAGTAATCAAATGGTATAGTATTTGCTATATTAAATCCTCGGAATAAATTAGTAATTTAATTTCAAAGTTTTACTAATATTTCTCATTAAACTTACATGGGGATTTTGCTTCATTTTACTTAATTTGCTCTTAACTGACTAAATCTTTATATAACTGTATCTTGGTCATTTTTATTGCGATTTTTAAAATTCCAGCATCTTTCTATTTGTCATTAAAGTGCACTTTTTATGATGTTATGAATTTTTAAAATTTGACAAAAATGTGTTTCTAAATTTTTAACCATAAGTCCTAGAAACAATCTGAATACCTCATTGGAAAGAGCACAAAAAACTAGTCCAGGTCAGTTTTTAAATACACATTTGTAAATACAATTTTGTAAATTTAATAAAGTTATAGTACAAATCATAACCGTACCATGTTTAGATAAATTTAACTAATTTTCCTATTGAAATGATTATTTAAAATAAATTTTAAATTCTTATCTGGCTTGGTTTTTTGTGCTCTTTCAAATGAGGTATTCAGATTGTTTCTAGGACTTATGGTTAAAAATTTAAAAACACATTTTTGTCAAATTTTAAAAATTCATAACATAATAAAAAGTGCACTTTAATGACAAATAGAACGATGCTGGAATTTTAAAAATCGCAATAAAAATGACCAAGATACAGTTATATAAAGATTTAGTCAGTTAAGAGCAAATTATGTAAAATGAAGAAAATTCCCCATGTAATTTCAATGAGAAATGTTGGTAGAACTTTGAAATTAAATTACTAATTTATCCCAATGAATTAATATAACAAATACTATACCATTTTATTACTTAATTATCCAGCTACATTTTGGTGAAAACAGATTAAAAATTGGATTATCCATTAAAAACTTATTTAACTTTTTCCTGTCCCAGATAGATTTGGCCAAAGTAGTATATTTTAAATTATTTTTTATTTTTTTATTCATACAGTATTCATTATAATTTGAATAAGAATAATAACAAGAATGCCAATATTATTTAAAATAATCATGAATATATCTTCCAACTGTAACCAGATAGTAAACATTTTGCATAATATCTCGTTTCTGTTCCCATATCCATCTGAACACACTACCCAAACGCCACCATTTATTAGCCGCAGGCACCTGTAGGTTATCGGTCAACAGTGGCTCATTACTTTCAGCAGTAACTTCCAACTGAAGGACGACTGCAACAATTAGTAAAGTAAAGATAAATTAATTCATGAGAGAACAGAGTTAATGCCTAGTTTGTTATTCCTGTGACTACTTTAAACAAACATATATTTACAAAAGTTTATAAAATTATTCAAATTATAGATATGTCCCATACTATAGAAAAACTTGGTCTTAAAGGTGAGGGATTTACCGCCCTTTGACTTCGTATTAATCGTCGACTTTCCCGACACCGTACGTCCCAATTGGGACTTTTGTAGCACTTTTTGAATGTCCCCTTCCGTACTGTTAACCTTATGGGCCAATACTTTTTGAAATGACCCCTTCAAGCTATTCACCTTTTGGACAAAGGCTTTGAGTACCGGCTCATTTTTAGCCGGCTTATTTTCGATGATTTTCTCTTTGTCATCCATGTTAGTTTACTATTTATATAGATGATTTATTTAGGTAGATAAATTATTTTATTAATACGGCAATTAATATCAAATTGAGCAAATAATGTGACCCAGTGGTACAATTGTAAATTTAAATAAAATATTATACTATGTATTAAATGTGAAAATCATATGACATTACAATATAATAATAATAAGTTTTATATTATTATAGTTAACATAAACTGTTTTCAAGACTAATTGTCAGACAGAAAAAACTTTTTGGACTCAGGGTTAAAAATTGTATCGCTATTTATACTAAAATACTATGTCTAGGGGAATGGTATGTGATACAAACTTAAATTACCCTGTTTACTTGTTTGATCTGAGAGCGCCATGCGACCTTTAAAATTCCTGTATTAACTGGATAAATATCAAATACAATTGTTTTGTGTCTTATTTGTTATATTTATAGGTATTATTAGCACTAAATGAGATATACTTTGCTCTCTCTCTCTCTCTCTCTCTCTCTCTCTATTTCTTAACAAATTAAATGTAATCTTATTTTCCAAAGAATATTAAATTTAATGATGAGTTTCAGTGCAAAAATGTATTAAAATGTTTGCAATTGTTTAGTAGTAAACAGTATTATTCATTGTCTAAACACTACGGGCTATCAGTTGAATAAACCCCCAACTTATGGAAAAGTACGTACACTATGTCTTATCGTATGACACCTGTGCCTTAAGCCCTACCCTATCATAATACTTGGCTGCAGACCCCTTATCTACCTGTGCTTAACACTAAAAATACGTATGCAATTATAAGTTTCGCAAATGTACACAGGTAGTTAATTATGTCATTAGATATAATACAGGTGTGCTTTGATGAGTTTATGCGGCATTTTTTATCTCATTATCATTAGATAGCTATAATAGACTAGTAGTTAACCCGGATCGGTTTTAGGTATAAATATAAGGGTTTTATTTACTATTATTATTTATGTTTATCTAACTAAACTCGATGTTTGGTATAAATATTAGATATGGATATTCAAGTGTTATAATTATTTATCAATTAATTATAACAAAGATTGCACATAATCTATCTTACAATCGAAATACTAGACTAATAGACTAGTGCGTTGTGAACTGAATTAATAAAATGACTTAAATTCAATCACAATATAATAAACTTTTTAAATTCATATTTAGCATAAAAATAATTTATAAAAACAAAAATTGTTCAAATTATGTATAATAATCATAAATATATTGTCCAACTCTAAACAGATAGTAAACATTCTGTATAATATCCCGTTTCTGTTCCCATATCCATTTGAACAGACTACCCAAACGCCCCCACCTACCGGCCACAGGCACCCTTAGGTTATCGTTCAACATTTGGCCATTACTTTCAGCGGTGACTTCCAACTGAAGGACGACCTCATCATTAGTCATCATAGTGTCCCTGGCTATTGTTCATAATAAGGTTAACATTTTGAAATGAATTAGACTTTATTATTGTAAAGTCGAATTAATATTGACTCATCAAATAAACCCTATACTTTAACTTAATTTTCACTTGCTTATAATTAACCCTAAATAGTTAAATTCCGACATACATGTATGTGAGCATAGTTAATGTATTGATTTTTATTTATTAGTCAACATTTAATAAACACATTTTACAAAAGATTACAAAACCTTTTTTATTTAAATTAATATTCTTATTTAACAACTCTATTTAAACCTCAATTGCATTTTTGTAAATTTTTGTAAATAACTCACCTTGTTCAAATAGAGACATTATATCAAATTAATAAACAAGTCTTAAAATAAATGCACAAGCAAATGAAGAGGAAATATTTTTAATGTTATAAATCGCAAGTATTTATATATAGCTATCAAAAGAGTATAACATAATAAAATATATTCTATAGTGTTTTTATCATCGCAAATAAATCGTTGAATAACTTTACAAACTCATCGCAATATATTTGGTCTGTTTGTAAGGAAGGGGTTTATCTTTTAATAATAATTTTACTTTTATTGCACAACTCAATATTCAGTTAAAATAATATAGATTTTTTTTGTAAATTGTGTGTTGATGAATTATTTTAATAATTATTTTAAACTTAATTGTAATAAAGTTCAAATAATTGGTTAAATAAATAAATAATACTATAACTAATTACTAGAGATATTTGAATAAAATATTGCTAAAAGTAATATATGAGGCCATGGATATAATAACGAGTTTTCTGGTAATGCATATACTTTGTTATGAAACACATTATCTGTGATTGATATCTTAAAACACGTGCAGCCATCACGTACTGTACCTAACATTTAGAAATTAGTCATACATTGCATTTCACAAAGAATACTTTACACAATGTACAATAGCATGCTATAAATACAATATTTTATTATTTTTAATGTATAAATAATACACTAAATAAATACCTACACTAAAGACAATTGGATGTCTTCTCACCCGTCCGTCCCCTAGACTACTGGCGCTTCCCTATGGCTACCATCACTTCCACGGAATACTCCCCGTTATTAGACATACGTATAGCGCGGGCGACCTTTGAGTGGTCAATGCCGGCCATAGCGTGCACGACATACCCCCGGGAGGCTAAACCATTTGCTTGATAAGTTAATTTATTGAATAAAAATTTATTTTATTAACATAAGGCTAACACTCGATATGCCCAATACTAAAATTTATTTATTAGAGTAATTCTTCTTTATTATCCCAATAATTAAATTTATTAATACAATCATAGAATAATTAAACAAGCTAAAATAATGATTACAGTTTAGGAATGCAAATATTATTTTGAAATATTAAGATGCCACTTTATTTTTCTACCAAAAAGAATACTTTACAAAAATAGCATGCTACAAATACTATTTCTAACTTATAAATAATACACTAAATAAGTCCCTATACTATAACCACAAACATAGTTAACCCTTGCAAAAATTGCCCTGATCAAAATCTGGGACTAAAGTAGCCCTCCGCCACAAACTCGTCGATGGATTTCCTATCGGATGTCTTCTCACCCGTCCGTCCCCTATACTGCTGGCGCTTCCCTATGGCGACCATCACTTCCACGGAATACTCGCCGTTATTAGGCATACGTATAGCGCGGGCGGCCTTTGGGTAGTCAAAGCCGGCCATAGCGTGCACGACATACCCCCGGGAGGCCGCCTCCAGTGCCAGTGCCATCCAAGCGGCGCCGGCATCGAAGGAATGGGATCTCACGAACGACTTCTTGCCCTTATATGTGCTGAACCGGTTGCTCACCATTACTACCAGCGCCGCGGCGTCCTTAGCCCACTCCTGGTTACCGGGCGACAAAAGTGCAAGGTACTTTTTCCAGTGTTTTGTGTTGCGTTTAGCGTACACAAAACGCCATTCCTGTGTGTTAAAGTGACTGGGTGCCCATTTAGCTGCCTCAAACAAGGGGTACAGTTCCTGGTCAGACATCTCTTCACCGGACATTTGGCGTAGCGATCGACGGCCTAATATCATGGGATGGATACCGAATTCTGTACGTCTTTCCTAAGAGTAAAATGTGATAGGTGAGTTAATTTTTCAAACTGTAATTTCATATTTTATATCAGGATTATATTAAAAATGAATTAAATATGTATTAAAATGGGTGATATAATTGACCATATAATTTGAAATATAAAATTCATTTTTAAAATAATTTGTTATTTGCAATTAATAAGGAATTACACTAATTAATGTGTATACTTAAATTATTTTTTTTGACATTATTGAATTATGTATTTATATTTATCTCAATTGATACTTATGTAATTGATTTATATATTTCATAAAACAAAATACATAATAATGAAATAATTTTGAAAACTCCTAATTTAGTGTGAACTTTGTTTAGATATTTTATCTGTAATAATATTTAATTTTAAATTATTTATTTTATATTGAATAGTGATACTGTCAACTTTTTAAAACTTTTTATTCAAAATGCAATGGTTTTGGTTAAGTACTTATAATACTAATGAACTGTATATTTGAACTTTTTAAAATTAATGTTAATATGATGAACACATTATAATTTTTAGCTGGATTATGAATCGTTTGGAAACTTTATATTTAATATAACTTTGCTTATTTAATCAAGGTAACTTACATTTATGGCTTCAACGTCGTAGAAATACGGGCCCTCCTGTAGGTCCTGTGACTTTGGCTGTTGTTTCTCAAAATAACCTGAAATTAATATATTATAAAATTTAAATGTTTTTATATTTTTGTTAATTATAGCTAATAAACCGTAATAATTTATATTTGCATTTATTAGCAATAAATGTGGTTTGAATTATAATAGTCTCATAAATTATATGTTCAAATAAATCACCTTAATTGGATTAACCTTGATAATATTCTAGTGTTTTTAGTGCATTTAATAAACGTGATATCACTTTTGAAATTATTTCTAAAATTAAATTCAAAGCAATATTTTCTGAGAAATATTTGTTTTATTTTCTGTGAATCCAATGATTAGTTTGTAAGATATTTATAATATTATGAATAAGTAATTACATGACACTAAAAAATGTTGCTTTAAATTTTATATGATTATTCATATTTTTAAATAAATAATAATTATATATTTATAGTGAATTATAAGGAGTGTATGCATATACACCAATAATTTATTTATGTTGTATATACCAGATATTAAATTAACTTTATAGATTATAATACAGTTTTTGAAATTTTAATAATTTACATAACTGAAGTAATAATATTACAAAATTTTATAAAATTAAATATGAATTTAGTAATTTAATTAATTTGTAACTTATTCAATAATATTAATATACAAAAATTAATTAACTTTAAATATTTTTAAAGACTTTAATAAATTATTTTTTAATTTTAAAAAGTTGTGAAACATTTCAGTGCATCTAAAAATAGATTGCGCTTGGTGCAAAAGCACTTATTTTGGTGCAAAAATAATGAGATGCCTATCTATCATCCCTGTCCCATCAAATGTGCACTTTTGTCGTATAACCTATAATTTGCACTAAACTTTAAAATGTATTAAATATTTAAATTACGTTTATATCTCACGCTATTGTGTAATAAACATTTCTGTACTAGTAACATTAATAACAAAAAATAATATTTTATGTTTATTTGCTACGCAAAACAAACCAACAAAATTTGATAATTATTTCAAATTAAATACATTTTATTTGTTTATTTCGGAAAAATTTGTTTGTTTTGTGAGTAAAACAAAAATAAATTTCATTTATTTAACTCTCATTTAATCATAACATAAATGAATGGAAAGTATAATAAATAAAAAGTGTAATTACATTTTAAAACTGTATATTATTTATTTATTATTAATATTGAAATTAAGTAATTACTGTGAGATTAAGTATTTTTATGACAATAGATTAGCGGGCAAATAATTTATTGAAACTAACTAGGTTAATTAGTACCCGTAAACCGTTCACAGTTGTATTATCTGTGAATATCAATACCTAATTATGAAATAATAAATAATCTAGCTTGTAATCTGTATTAATTTTATATAATATAAAAATATACCTTATTTTCATAAAACTGCATAAATAATAACAAGGTCTCAATAAATATAAACATTTTACGTGTACTATAATAAACACAAAAGTTATTTATAGGTTATTAATTAAAATTTATTCTAGCATAAACAATACATTTTTAATTATACTTAACAAAATAAATATTGAAAAACTTTTATGAGTGTATCTATTTTTAACCACCAAGGTCTATTAGTAGGCAATTCAATAACACACATAAAACAATAAATTTTGCCAAATATCTAAATATTTACTAAAAATATAAATAAATATTTTTCAAAAAATACTTACGTCTGGAGTGCTGTCCACTAATTGCCGTAAATGTGACGCAAAGTAACGTTAGAGTCGTAAGTATCGCGTAAATCATCGTTACGTTAATTATGATTAAAAATTAATACACTTTTAATACACTAATAAATCTCCCGTTCCCCTATTGAAAAGCACAGGTATGTGTGTGTGAGGGCACAGGTATGTTCTGAATGGATATACAGCACAATACAATACACACACAGAAAAACGTGATTAATATTAAGCGAGTGTTTGTTATCTGACTTTCACTCGACTCTCAAGTGATGGGAAAATATATATTAAAAATATTTTTGTGAAACAAAAAACTTTTTTTAATGTTTAGTTTGGCTTACAATCAGGCCTTGAATTCATGGGTTTAGGAGTTTAACTATAATATCGTAATAATTACTATTATATGAGAAAAACATACATATATTTAAGACCATTGAGTGATTAAAACTAGTGATGAATATATTGCGAGAAAAAAGTTTTTCAGTGAGAAATTAAAAAGCATTTAAAATACATAATAGTTTTGATAAGTATTATATAAAACGAGAGTAAAAGGAAATGTATAGCGAATGAGATGTTTGACAACTACCTGTCCTGTGCTACCAGTCTCCTCCTTAAGCACTGGCAACTATTAGGACATACCAGTGCTCTGTATATATTAGGTTTGCACTTTCAATGGCTTTAATGAAATGCATGTTTAATATAATATAAGACTTTTATAAAGCGCTTAAAAAACTTTTGATTTCGTAATTCAAGGGTAAAAGCAAAAGCCATTTATTATGCATTCATATCATTATTATTTTAAATATGATATGTATTTTCAAACTGAGTTTTTTGTATTAAAATATTTTCGTATATTAAATGATTTTTTGTTTTGTTTGTTATTACAATTGCCATTCATTTGTGAAATTTAATTCTTATGCAAATTTTTATTTATGGATATTTTTCACTGAAATGTAATTATTTTTGGTTTAGTTGTTAGCTAGGCACACAAATATATATATTGTTTTGTTTTTGTTTGCATAATTTAATTGCCGTATAATTTAATTATTTGTCACAAATTGTTTTGTGAATATATTAAGTCATAAAGGGTTTAGATATCTGGTATTATAAAACAAACATAATGTCTATTTGGAGCTTTTTATAGCTTACTAATAGAGTATTACTTGAGTATTCAAAAAGATTATATTTCTAAAATATTTATTTGAATTGTTGCCCAAGGTATATTTTGAAATTTAAAGTTTTATGGTACTCATGTAAATATTTATTAGAGAATAATATTGAATAAGAATTGTTGAATTAATTTATCAAGATTAATAAAATTATTTAAAATTATAAAAAGTCATTATAAATATTCTAAATATTTACGATAATTTGTTTTTACTAATAGTATAATAATAATTATTGTAGTAAAATAATCAATTTTAAACTAATGATAATTTGAAAAGCTTTTAATAAAACTGTAATATTATTTTAACATTTTAAATGAGTATTATAAATATTTGTGAAAATAATTTTTAAATTGAGAAGTGATCGAGTTAAATTTTAAAAAATATATTTATTCTGCAATGAATATACTTCTTTAATTAAATAAACTACAAATTTTTAATTAAACTAATTTTTAAATTAAAATACTTAAAGTAAACTGTAATATAAATTATGAATATTTGTTTAGTATAACCAAGCAAATGTTTATAGTAATTTTGGATAATATTTTTAGTTGGTTATTTTTTAGCAATTAATTAATTAAAACCCAGCCTTAATTTAATAATTTAGTATAATAATTAAAATCTAATTTAATGTTAATTATTATTATTTAGTTATTATTTTGTACAAATTGAAAAAGTTTATTAGTATCTAATTTAATAATTATCATGTGTTAAATAATAATTATATTTGAATATATTACATATTAATTTAAAATCTTTATAATTAAACCGATTGTACACTGATAATAAAATCTAAATGAGTAAAAGTAATAAATTATTAAAAATATGAAATTTTTACAATTTATTTTAGTTTTGAATAAATTATTTACTTTTTTAAGAATTATATATTAATTTAAAATAAATTAGTTTTCATTTTCCTGTTTTTAGTTTGTTTTAAAAGTTTTTATAATTTTACATTTTGTTTTATTAAACTAAAACATTTTAAAAAAATAATTTTATATAATATAAAAATATAGTAATTTGTTTTATTAATACAATATAATAAGGTTTATACTGTTACAAATTTTTATTATACTATCATTATTGGAGTAATCAAGATTATCTGTAAATTATTTAAAAATTGTTCTGGTTAAATACATTTATAAAAGTGCTTATATTGTAATTTTTACTAGTTAACATAATTTTATAATAAAACTGTAAATAGAATTAATTCAATTTTATATTAATAAAATATTTGTAAAAATAAAATATTTGGTTCAGGGTGGCAATAGTGTTATTTATAAATTTAAGATAAACAATAATAACCAATGGTTATAATCCATGTTTTATCAAACCATTCAACTAATTGAAAAACATTTTTATTTCATACTGGTATAATTATTTATTTTTACTAATTATTTAAATCAATAAAGTTTTATAAAACTGTAATTATTTCTTATTTCATATTTTAATTATAACAGAATTTTTAACATTTATATTATGGCTTACATGATAATCCGGTTAATTTAATATTTTGTAAATAAAAAAATACTACTAATAAAAAGCCATGTTTCATAAAAAAAAGTTTACAACTAATTCAAAAATTATTACAAATACTGTTTACCAAAAACTTACTCCAAAAAGTGTATTAACATAACCTACCAGTGCGTTCAATACTTAACAACACATTAAAAAATAGTCTCAAAAATAGATTTAAAAATAGTAACCAGAATAACCTATTTATGAGGGGAGCACTGGTATGTATTTTGCATATGAATGGAGAAAGTGTAGTAGTCTATGAGGTCATACCTACATCGCACCGACACATACATAGGCACATAGAAATAACATACAGGCGCGTAGGCGCTAGTGGGGGCCGGGAGGTACGGTACGTGTAGCTATTTTCTTTGGGATTGGGTTACAGAATAAAAATTCTTGTATGTGATAAACATACCAGTGCCTCATAGACTACCAGTGCTCTCAGTGTGTGTGAGTTCATTAGTATTTTTATAGTCATTTGTGTGGATAATATATTTGTGAAGTTATTTAACACTATTGTAAGTAGCAAACATATTTTATATTAATTTTTGATTAAATTTATGTTAACCTGATTAGTTATTGGGTAATTAATGTGTTGATTAATATGAGAAATATTACTAATTAGCGTAATTACCTTGATTTTATTTTGTTTTGCTTTTTGAATAGCTTTATAATCAAAATATTATTTAATGTGTATGATTTAAATTAATTAGTATGTATTAGGTAATTTTTAAGTTAGTTATGTAGTAATTTTATATGATAGGTGATTAATTAAACAAATGGTTTGAATTGAATTAAATATAAAGTACATCAAAAATTTTAAAATTATTTCTAGATAATATAAAACTTAGCCAGTAAATAGTTACTATATAAAGGGACCGTTAGTACGATATCCAATTGAACCTATCAAATAAAAATTAAACTAGATAAACCAAAGGCTATAATTAGATCTACAGTCAGTACACTATGAAATAAATTAAATTTAATATAAATTATTTATTAAACATTAATTTACAGTTTGTGCCAATAATTAATTTATTACAATAATAATAAAATTAAAATTTTAAACCGGCTAAAAGTGCTTAACTACTAAAATCATGTTAAATAAAAATAATAAAAAAACTTTAATTTTATAGATAACTGTCCAAAACTCAAGGATCACATGTCGGACACTGAAGTCGAGGTCGAGGCCCCTCCCCCTCCCCCCACCCGCGAGGAGCGTAACCGTTGGATGTATGACTGTAGCCGGTGTTACGGCAAGTTTCCCACCAAACAGGCGCTGGACGAGCACCTGAAGCGCCGGCTGTTTAAGTGCCCCTTCCGTTGCAAACAGACGTTCGTTCACAAGGATGAACTCAAAACACACGAAAAAGTGTGTAGTAATCGACTCAAGAATAGCTCATTTGATTGCTATAAGATCTATAACATGATGTGAGTATAGGCGTGAGGATACGGTATATTAGAGTAGTTTATTTTTGGTGTGACCCTGATCGAGTTTTTGAGTTTATGTGTGTGTGATTGATGCTTGGTATTACTAGTACTAACTTTATGAAAAATATTTTTTATTTCTGGTAAATGAGTGTGGTTGGAAAATGTTTTTGATTATTATGATACTGGGTTAGGGTTATTTTTTGGTTATAGCCGTGGTTATTTCAGACTTAAGACTGTAATTAATATGATTTTTATTATAGCTTATTATTGAAATTTTTAAAATATAAATAACTGGTTCACAAAACAAACATCTATCAACTTTGATTTTAAATATTTAATAAAAATTATAATTTTTAAAATAATACATTTTAATTTACTCTGGATAGTAAGATAGTATTTATCAATGCAAGCTACTAATTTTTACAAATAATTCATCTCTGTTAAATATTTTGATTTATATTTAATATATTCGCAAGTGCTTCATAATTAAACATAATTGGGCGAGATTGTGCTATAGTCAGCTAAGTATTAGAAAATGTAAACTGTAATTGAAGCACAAACCATAGAATAGATTATCCGATTTTGAGTAAAACTAATAGTTTTATTTAATTTTATGCTATAAATGTTTTTATAAAATTAATATTTAATTAAAAATATACTTATAAACTAAATTTAAATATAAAATTCTGTAATAAATCCGATATTTAAGTTTTAATCAACTACTAGCAACGCTTTACATTCAAAAATACTTAACTGGTTATAGCATGTTTTGCTTCAATTGTACAAATTATGTAATTTAATTTAATATATAATAATATTTAATATGACTGTAATCAATAATTTATATTTTTGAGTTTAGTAATTCAATTTTCTCAATTTACAAAATGGTTATAATTGTAGACATTCCCAAGTTTTACTTTTTAAAATTGATTTAAAATTGTAACTTTTTATAATAATATCATTTTTATATAATATAAGCTTGTGTTTTATAATTATTTGGAAACTTAAGTACATTCATAAATTTTTATATTGCTTATTAACGATCGTATAAAATATTAATTTATAAATTATAAATATATTTACAATTAATTATAGATGAATATGTGTTTGAAAAATATTTTAACATAAGTTTTCCCAACTTTTTTCTCTCCCTTTCCGTAAAGTAAGCCGACATACTATGCCTCACAGTATGATAAGTAATAATAATAATAATAATAATCATTGAATGAAACAAAAAGTTATAACAATAATGTGAAACAAACGCAACATAATTGCTATGAGATTATAATCCTTTAGACACAGCTTTTTAAGGTTAGTGTCGTTTCTATGA
>CAJPVJ010001948.1:0-14477 GCA_905397405.1 Oppiella nova
TATTTAATTATTTATTAAAGGACGCTGATAAAACAGAATTATTAAATTTACTATTATGGATGGTGATCGACAAAAATTGCAAAAATAGAGACAATGGTATTATTAATTTAAAAATTATAATGTAAAAAATAATTTTATGAATTATAATCATAAGTTTTAGATATTTTGGATAAATTGGGACTTAATAAAAGTGTGCATCAGTTATGGCAAAATATAAACACAGTTGCCAAATTGCTCTCTGTTATTGATGAAAAAATTCAATCAAAAACATGCGATACGATATTGATTAAAGTTTGGAATATATTGTTTAATTCTACAGGTTCAATTCTACTTGCAGTGTCTTATATATCATGGTATAACTATTATTTATTTTTTACATAGATGAAAATTATTATTTATGCAAAGAGTTTATAAAATATAACGGAATGACGCGTTTTGTAAAGTGTATTGATTTGTTTCCAAACGATAAAGGTGAAATTTGTTTAAATGCTAAAATATACTTCCATTATTTGAAACGTGATCGGAGTAAATTTTATGTATTTCATTTGAATTCATTGTATCTCATTTAAATTATTTATTTATTTTCTAGGTTTATTATTTAATATTTTTCGAACTTTAGTAAACATATGCGAATGTGATCAAGTTAAAAAACAACTTCTTGCTAAAGATTACATTCAACGAATGGTAAAGGTTTTAAATCAACAAACCTATGGACATAGTATAAGTGGATTGGTAGCAGATATACTAACATGTCTAGGTATAGACATTATACCATAGAGTGTATTATATTTTTATACGCTTTTCTGGAGGAATAAAAAGCGTATACTAGAATCACTTTGTACCCCCTCCCCCGCTCCATCATTAATGACGCTGATGAAGGTCAAATTGCATTTTCCATAGACTTAACATGGGATTTTTTGACAGTTTAGCCCTTAAAGACTTGAGCACTGCCTATGTAAAATCCCAGCAAAAGTGGGCAAAAGTATTTCCGGTGACAATGACTCTGTGCTTTCCGGCCCATGCTAAACCTATGGGAAAATGGTGTATAATGATGGTGCATGACGTGTGTGCCAAAAAATGTCGGTTGCGGAACCAAAAATCCCATAGCGTTAAGCGACAAATGGAGATTGAAGGACATGTGGTCAAAAAACTACGACCAAAGTGCATAAAAAACCCATGTTAAGTCTATAGGATTTTGAAACATGGTGTAATAGTGCATATTATGTGCACTTTACTAATATTAATTTAACAATATCTTGCCATGTCAAGTGTATTCCCAAAATATTCATAAAATATTCCCAAAACCACATGTTAAGCCAATGGAAAAATTACTAACAATATGTTTAAACCCCCATGCTAATCCTATGGAAAATTAGCTTACAATGTGCTCAATATCCCATGTTAAATTTATGGGTAAATTGAACAAAATATGTCTAATATCCCATGTTAAGTCTATAGGAAAATTGCTCTAAATATGCTTAAAACCCCATGCTAATCCTATGGGGAAATTAATTAAAATTAGCTTAAAACCCCATGCTAATCCTATGGGGAAATTAATTAAAATTAGCTTAAAACCCCATGCTAATCTTATGGAAAATTAGCTTACAATGTGCTCAATATCCCATGTTAAATTTATGGGTAAATTGAACAAAATATGTCTAATATCCCATGTTAAGTCTATAGGAAAATTGCTCTAAATTAGCTTAAAACCCCATGCTAATCCTATGGGAAATTAATTAATATTAGCTTAAACCCCATGTAATCGTATGGGACATTGGTACAAATAGCCCCAATATCCCATGTTGATACAATGGAAAAATTGACTACGATGGCCTCAAAATCCAATGCTAATCCTATGGGGAAATTTACTCAAATGGTTATAAATCTCATGCTAAACCTATGGGACTTTTTCTCAAATGTCCCAAATATCCCATGTTAATCTAATTAGACAATTGGTTTAAATGACTCAATATCCCATGTTAATCTAATGCGTAGGTTAGGTAAGGTTAGGTAAAATTTGATTGGATAGCTCAGGGAGATAAATTTTAATTTATCTTCCTGTGCGTAGTAGGTAATTCAATAGCATACCTCTAACAATACCTAGGTAACATAGGTATTGTTAAGGGGTAATACAGACCATTTATTTCTATTTATCGACTTGCGTCACAATCAAATCCCTTAACAATAATATGAAACCCAATTATTGAACTGATAGACAACAATGGGTTGACAATTTCAAATACTTTTAAAAATCGTTACATTGTAAAATTTTTAACAATCCATATAGAAACTTTATAATTTTAGGCAACAATGGCCTAAAATTTTAAAATATATTCTAAAACTTTAAGAAAGTTAGCAAAATGGAAGAGAAAGGTATTAAGAAATAAAATGCACTATTAACGCATATATTAACATATAATCTGTGACCATTAAAGAAATGTTAATTATTTATTAAATTTATTTAATAAATTAATTAATATTGAGAAATTTAATCCAAATATATTGAACAAATAAATTAACTTTTATTTTATCAATTGACATTAACTAGAAAAGCGTATGTCTCGATTAACTTCAGTTATCCGCCTTGTTTCCAATAGATTTATTAATATTGTATATTTATTTATTTTATTTGTAATAGCTGCAATTGACACACAATGGCCTAAAGATTTTCCAAGTGAATGTAAACGTAATTCTGTTCTTGGCAAAATAAAAACGGAAATATCGACTTGGAGAATTAATTCCGAATTACCTTTCCAATGGAGGTAATTTTCAATTAAACTAGCATATATTATTTTAGCAACATGTACATTATAATTTAGACTTTGTTAAATTGTAGTTCCTTGGCACCTGTAATAAAATTATTAAAGCCTAATATACCATCAGATTGTTATATATTGCCGGCATGGAGATTGGCTAATTGTACCAGGGTTAAAGGTATGGAAAAATTATGTTGTTTAAAGGTCTTGTTTTGTAGTAACTAAGTTTCTATAATGTAATTCTTATGAACTTGTTACATTTAGGTTCACAATACTGTCCTATGTTGGAAAGGGAGGGTGGGCTACAAGTATTGGAAGATTTAATTAAGAGGTCAGATGTGACGCGAGATATTAAAATGTTAGCAGCTTTAACATTATATCAGTGCGAGTTGGCTAAAACTGACCTTGCTGCCAGTGATAACCTTAAATCAAGCGAGAGTTATCAGGTACCAGTTGAATTTTTGCGAAGCAAACAAATAATAATTTAACTTATTTTATATAGTTTGCAAAATTAATTCATATTTATATTGTTTATTTAAACATACTTATACAAATGTTGCTTGATTTAGAATAAAATTATAAATTATTAATTTCTATAAGCAAATAAAAAATAAATAACATGTATGTTTAAAATTTGTAATATTATTAAAAACAACATTTAAATAACAAATTATTTCAGATGAAATATAAATATCATAAACAAATAATTAAGAAATATAACTTTTATATCAATATTATTTATCTATGAGATTGCAATACTTACAAGTTATAATAAAATGAAATACTTTTAATATTATTCATACATTGCTAACTGTGAATTTAATGTTAAATAACATATATTTAAAATAAATTTCAATATTACGAAATATTATAATTTTAAAAATAGATTGTTATTTTAATTTAAAAATATTAATTAATTTCTTAATTAATTTCTATAATATATTAATCACTTATTAGAGTTAGTAATGCAAAATAAAATCACGTATTTTATAACAAAATAAGTTATTTATTTGCAAATATATAAATAAAAAACCTTGGTTGATAACGTGATGTTTTTGTATAATACAGCGGACAGTATACTTTGTATATTAAATGTATATACAATCTATGTAATATTAATAAATAAAAATTTAAAGTAAAACTTAAACTAATAAATCTTATATTAATTTTTGATGCAAATGGGATGCATAGGAATGTATGTTAGTGACAGCGAAGGACTTCCAGTGGCGCCTACATTGTAATCCATTACATAAATACCTAGATACACTTCTCAACTATCTTTGCATACCTGTCCGCTTTTACATTTGTACACCAAACACCCCCTCGGAAACCCGCACCACTCCATACGCTTAATGTTAAAAACTCAGCATTATACATTATATTGTAGTAAAATATAAAACTTAGTATTTTATAAAATTTATTGTTATAATATGTTATTAAACTCATGTATAAAATATATATTAAACTGTTAATCTTTGTATAATTAATTAGAAATTATATTTACTATAACATTAGAGTATATAACATGCCCGGGTATAAGATGTCCAGGTTTCCCAATTTATCGACCAAAGAAAAGTCTGAATATACGTGCAGTTTATGTGAGAACATACTCAACTGCCCGATGATTACCCCGTGTTGTCTGAAAACATTTTGCGAGGACTGCATCACTAATTGGCTACAAAACAACACTACCTGTCCTTATGATAGGAAAAGGCTGACTATTGATAATCTATGTAAAGAATCAAGCTAAATTTATAATTATATTGTATATCATTGTTATTTTCAATATCTATATCATTACTAGTTAAGAACTTACTATTTAAAATATATATATATATTGAAAAGTGTTACTCATAGTTCAATCAGTGTAGCAAAAATAAAATGCTGGATTTTGTATATTTTAAAAATATTTAATTATTATTTCATAATTGTTAAATAATTTGTCGAGCGTATATATTAGTATAATGATTTATAATGAAATTATTAGCGCGTTAATAAGTAATCTTATTCCATTAATTCATAAATTAACATTAGGAAAATTTAACTAATTTAAATATAATATAAAAATTATGCAAATTGTTATTTTTAAAATTTTTATTTTTCATTAGTGTCCTAGTGAATTTTTAGGAAATTTAAACACTAATTGCGAGTTTTGGGATAATGGCTGTCGGGAAGTGATAAAATTAGAGGACCTCATTCAACCCAACGCCATCTGTGAGCACAATGAGGCAAACCGTCCGAAAACGTGTGACGTATGCTATTGTGACAAAACACGTGATCACGACTGCGTTAAAGCACTACTCGTAGCCAAGTGTAGCGCGAATTTCGAAATAGATTTTTTACGAAAAACGGTAACAGATATGGAAAGTGAGAAAGATTAGTTTTTGAAAACCATCCAGCAAATTTCAAACGATACTGGTGATAAAATGTTGGGACAAATAAAACAATTACGTATTAATAATGAAAAACTTAGAGTTTTAATAATGTCTGGATTATTGTATGATGTAAAAACTAAATCATTTATTTTTATAAAATTTTTAAATAATTTAATTATTTTATTTTTTAAGGACGATGCCAAAATGAAGTTATTAAAATTATTATTAAACAAGGTGATTGACGGGAATTGCAAAAATAAAGACGATGGTATCATTAATTTTATCAATATAATTTTATAAATAATTTATATGATTTATAATTACAAGTTTTAGATATTTTGAATGAACTGGCACATATTAAATATATAAGGCAAATATCGCGAGATTTTAATGCAGTTGTCAAATTGTTCTCGGTTATTGATGAAACAATTCGTAGTAATACATGCGATACGGTATTGCTTAAAGTTTGGAAAGTATTGTTTAGTTTAACAGGTATAATAATTACATTGTCCAATTATAATTCACCATTGTCATTTAATTTGTACACAGATGAAAATTCTGGCAACTCATGCGAGCAGTTTATGACAAATAATGGAATGGCACATTTTGTTAAGTGTATTGATTTATTTCCAAATGATCATGGTAAAGCTGTTACAATATAATATATACAGTATTTCCATTACTTTTAATTTGAACAAAGTAATTTAATGTATTACATTGGTGCAAAAGTTCTCGCCTGTTATAACATTGTGTTCTATGACAATTTAGGCGAGAACTTTTGCACCAATGTAATATCTATTTGTGTAGATTTATTATTTATTATATTTGGTACTATATCAAATGTTTCTGAATGTGACCTGGTTAATGGGAAGCTCATTGCTAAAGATTACATTCAACGAATGGTAAAACATTTAAATCAGCAAGTTTACGGTTATACCATATGTGGGTTCGTAGTGGATATACTAACAAATATAGGCAATGAATATGGTTTGCTAAGTTTTGTAGTATTATATATTCATTAATATTGTTTATTTGTACTAGGTGCAATTGATACCACTCAATGGCCTGAAGATTTGTCTGATGAATGCAAACGTGATTTTGTTCTTGGAAAAATAAAAACAGAAATATCTGCTTGGAAAATTAATTTCGATTTACCTTTCCAATTTAAGTAATATTCAATGAACTGATTGCATGCTAATTCAACTATATAAACCGTATATATTATTTTTATTATAGAAAAATAAAAACAGAAATATCTGCTTGGAAAATTAATTTCGATTTACCTTTCCAATTTAAGTAATATTCAATGAACTGATTGCATGCTAATTCAACTATATAAACCGTATATATTATTTTTATTATAGTTCCCTGGTACCTGTAATAAACTTATTAAAACCTAATATTCCAGCAGATTGCTATATATTGCCAGTTTGGAGATTGGCTAACTGTACCAGGGTTGAAAGTATGTTGATAATTATCTTGTTTGAAATTAAGTTTGTGAAGCATTTTCCTTTTTGAACTTGTTACATTTAGGTTCAAAATACTGTCCTATGTTGGAAAGGGAGAGTGGGTTACAAGTATTGGTGGATTTAATTAAGAGGTCAGATGTGACGCCAGATATCAAAATGTTAGCAGCCTTAACAATATACCAGTGCGAGTTAGCTACAACTGACCATGCTGCAAGTGATAAGCTTAAATCAAACGAGAGTACACGGGTACCGGTTCAATTTTTACGACGCAAACAAATGAATATTTAAGTAATGTTTGTATAACTTGCCAAATTACTAATATTTGTATTGTTTATTCAAAAATACTTATAAAAATGTAGTATGATGTAGATTAAACTTATAAATTACTAATTTCTATTAAACAATAAGTTGATTTAATAAATTAATTTTTAAATAAACACAAATAAATAGTATTAATATTATCATAAAACAACATTTAGATAACAATTTATTTCAGATGCAATGGAAATATTTAAAAAATAATAAAGTACTACGACACTAAATGACTTTTGTACCAATATTATTTTATCAATGAGATTAAAATGCGTATCTAATACTAATAAAGTGAAATACTTTTATTAATGTTCACACATTGAAAAATACGCATTAAATGTTAAATAACACATATCTATTATATTATTAAATATTATAAACTGATTATTAAATTGTTATTTAATCTAAAAATTATTAATAGTTATATTGTAATGCCTCAGTAATAATCAATTTAATCTCTGATATTTAAAGGTAAGTACAGTAGACTTAACAAAATTATTTTATTATATCATAAATTATTTAAATATAATTATAAAGAGCTTAGGTTGAAAACATGCCTGGATACGATATGTCCAGGTTCCCAAATTTGTCCGAGATGGAAAAGTCTGAATATACGTGCAGTATATGTCACGACATATTTTGCTGTCCAATGACTACCCCGTGTTGTCTGCAGACATTGTGTGAGGACTGTATCACCGGTTGGTTACAAAACAACACTACCTGTCCTTATGATAGGAAGAGCTTATCTCTGGATAAATTAACGCGAGCACCTAGGTAATGTAGATATTTTATTATGTGTCATTCACAAATTTATTTAAAATAACACATCATTTAGAACTATAATAATAATTTTCCTATAATCACCAGAGTACTAGCGAATATGTTAGGAAACCTAAGCATTAAATGTGATTTTTGGGATAAGGGATGTCGAAAAGTGGTCAACCTCGATGACCTCATACAACACACCGCCATCTGTGAGCACAATGAGGCAAACCGTCCCAAAACGTGTGACGTATGCTATTGTGACAAAACACGTGATCACGACTGCGTCGACGCACTACTTGAAGCCAAGTGTAGCGCGAATGACGAAATAGATTTGTTAAAGCGAACGGTGAAAGAGTTGAAAAGTGAGAAAGATCAGTTTTTGAAAACCATCCAGGACATGTCCAGTGGTCAGGGTAATAAGAATATAATGGATGAAAATAAACATTTAAAAACTGACAATGATACACTCCGTACTCATCTTGATAACATATTAGCCCGTTGCCAATTATTAAAGCAAAATGGATTATTTAATAATGTAAGTTTTTATATTATAATTTTAATATAAATAAATGAGTCTATTAATGAATGCTGTCATCTAATACATTTATTGACTATACCTACGATGAGCATACATTGTAATCCGGGCCATATTAACAGTGACAAAACTCTAAACAGTATAGGGATTAATGTTAAAATGTTCAAAATGTTATCAATCATAGTGTGGCCCGGATTGGCATAAGTGCTCATCGGATGACCATATATTTGACATCAACACCGCAGGCAATATCCAACCAGGGTCAGATCCTAATGCTCGACCCCATGTCGGAGTTGCACTTTAGAGGTCCGTTTACTGTAGTGGTCACGTCGTACCTAAAGCTGAGGAATCCGTGCGAACGGCGCGTGTGTTTCAAATTGAAGACTACGGCCCCCAAGAGGTATTGCGTCCGACCAAACGTGGGACACATCGAGGCTTTCGGCACCGTAACCATCGCTGTTAGCCTACAACCCGTAGACATTGATAACTTGATCGGCAAAAATAAACACAAGTTTATGGTGCAGACGATGTTCGCGCCCGAGGGGGTCGTCAATCAGGAGACACTCTGGGAAGGCGTGAATCCGGAAGCAATTATGAGATCAAAGCTGAAGTGTGTGTTTGATGTGACGCCCCCTTCAAACGAGACACCTGTCCGGTAGTCATCAACACCTGCTGTCAATAATACAGTTGTCCAACTGATTAGTAGTCTTACCATCGATTTCAGATCGACACAACAAAAAAATAGTTTCAAATTTTGGTTTTTATTAAATTTATATTATATATTTTAATTAAGTCTGTAATTATTGTTGATTTTATTACCTAATATTCGTATTTCTATTGTTTATTCAACAATACTTATAAAAAACACCAAGCTTACATTAAAGTAAATTTATAAATTGCTAATTTCTATTAATAAATAAATTGTATGTTTAAAATTGTTATTATGACTATACAGTATAAACAACATGTACAGTATTTCAGATGCGATATAAATATTATTGAAATAATAAAGTAAATATGACACCAGATGACTTTTGTACAAATATTATTTATCTATGAGATTGTAATATTCTACTTTTTAATAAATAATATTGTGATATAGTTTTATTATAATTCATACATTGGTAAATACGCATTAAATATTATAATCTAAATACTAAATTGTTATTTAGACTAAAAATTATTAATAGTTTAATGTAGTGGCTCTATTATAATCAATTTAATCTCTGATATTTTAAAGTAAGTAGAGTAAACTTAAACAAATTATTTTATAATAACATATTTTATTTAAATATAATTATAGATTGGAAAAATGCCTGGATATGATGTGTCCAGGTTTCAAAATTTGTCCGAAATGGAAAAGTCTGAATACACGTGCAGTATATGTCAGGACATATTTTGCTGTCCAATGACTACCCCGTGTTGTCTGCAGACATTTTGTGAGGACTGTATCACCGGTTGGTTACAAAACAACACGACCTGTCCTTATGATAGGAAGGGCTTATGTCTGGATAAATTAACAGGATCACCAAGGTAATGTAGATATTTTATTATATGTCATTCCCAAAGTATGTACTTTTAAATAATCATAAATTTATTAAAATTATCATAACATCTTTTCTAAATATAATAAGAATTTATATTTAATATATTATAACCAGGGTTCTAGCGAACATGTTAGGAACCATGAACATTAAATGTGACTTTTGGGATAACGGGTGTCGAGAAGTGGTCAAACTCGAGGACCTCATACAACACACCGCCATCTGTGAGCACAATGAGGCAAACCGTCCCAAAACGTGTGACGTATGCTATTGTGACAAAACACGTGTTCACGACTGCGTAAAGGCACTACTCGTAGCCAAATGTAGCGCGAATATCGAAATGGATTTGTTAAAGCGAACGGTTAAAGAATTAAAAAGTGAGAAAGATCAGTTTTTGAAAACCATCCAGAATATGTCCAGTGGTCCGGGTAATAACATTATAACAGATGAAAATAATCAATTAAAAATCGAAATCGATACACTCCGTACGGACCTTGATAACCTATTAGCACGTTACCAATTATTAGAGCAAAGTGGATTATATAATGATGTATTATTGATGTTTTTATATTATAATTTTAATATAAATGAATGAGTTTATGAATGATTGATTATACAATTGTATCCAGTTGACATTAGCACCGCGGGCAATGTGCAACCATGATCATATCCTACTGCTCGACCCCAATTCGGAACTCCACTTCAGAAGTGCGTTCAGTTTTGCGATCACGTCGTACCTAAAGCTAAGGAATCCGTGGGAACGGCGCGCGTGTTTCAGAGTGATGACGACCGTCCCCAAGAGGTATTGGGTGCGACCCAACCACGGACTCATCGAGTCTTTCGGCACCGTAACCATCGCTGTTAGGCTCCGACCCGTAGACATAGACAACGCGAGCGACAAAAATAGTCACGAGTTTATGGTGCAGACGATGTTCGCGCCCGAGGGGGCCGTCAATCAGGAGACCCTATGGAAAGTCGTGAATCCGGAAGCAATAATAACTTCAAAGCTGAAGTGTGTTTTTGATGTGACGCCCCCTTCAAACGAGACACCTGTCCGGTAGAGGTCGGTAGTCACCCCAACACCTCCCGTTAATAATACGGTGTCCAGTTTAGTGGTAATTTTAACATCGATTTCTACATATACTTATACAAATTTTGCTTGATTTAGAATAAAATTATAAGTTATTAATTTCTATTATATTAAGCAAGTCAAAAATAAATAACTTGTATGTTTAAAATTTTTTAATATTATTAAAAACAACATTTAAATAACAAATTATTTCATATGTAAAATAAATATTATAAAAATAATAAAGTAATATGACTTTTGTACCAATATTATTTACCTATGAGATTGTAATACTTACAAGTAATAATAAAGTAAAATACTTTTAATATTATTCATAGTGTATTTATAAATTTGATTTAAATGTTAAATAACACACATTTAAAATAAATTTCAAAATTATTAAATATTATAATTTTAAAATTAGATTGTTATTTTAATTTAAAAATATTAATTATTACGGTGTTTCTATAGTATATTAATCAATTAAATCGTGCGAGTATAAATTTAGAATTAATAATGCAAGCTAAAATCATTAATTTTATAACAAAATAAGTTATGTATTTGCAAATATAATAATAAAAAGCCTAGGTTGAAAATGTGCTCATTTACGAGCTTGTAATTTGTTTTTAGTATTGTACTATCAAGATGACCTAGTAAATTCTTTAAAATAAAACACATACACTTATAGTAAAATTTTATTTCAATTTTATTATTTATCTATTAAAAATACAAATACTTATTCAATCAATAATTAAAATTAACATTTAAACTAATTTATATCACTACAGTTTTTAAGTTCATACGATATGAATCATACCCATTGAATGGCCCTAGCTTAAATTTAATTTAAGTATACCATAATTGAAATTTATTTTATAATTGCTAATTTTTTTTGTATAGTACAGCTGACAGTATACTTTGTATATTAAACTTATATACAATCTACGTAATATTAATAAATAAAACTTTAAAGTAAATCTTAAACTAATAAATCTTATATTAATTTTTGATGCAAATGGGATGCATAGGAATGTATGTCAGTGACAGCGAAGGATTTCCAGTGGCGCCTACATTGCAATCCATTACATAAATATCTACACTTCTAGAGACACTTCTCTACTATCATTGCATACCTGTCCGCTCTTACATCACTCCATACGCTTAATGTTAAAAAATTGTATCACTTTTTAGTCTACAATTTGATGTCAAACTAATCACTTGTTTTTGTGCACTATTTTCAAACTCTTAATAAAACTCTTTTTCGCTTTATTTTAAGTGTTTGTTTCCACTCAACACACGTGACCTTAACAGCAACCGCTCATAATCTTTGAATATTACAACCTCACGGTATTTCTGGTGCTTACCCGTTGAACACACACACACACACACACACAAGTAAGCTTATTACCGTTACTAAGTGAAATAGTTTAAGCGTTTACTTAATAACTAAGCATTATACATTCATTATATCGTAGTAAAATACAAAATCTAGTACTTATAAAATTTATTGTTATAATATGCTATTAATCTCATGGATAAAATATATGCTAAACTGTTAATCATTGTATAATTAATTTAAAATTATATTTACTATAACATTAGAGTATATAACATGCCCGGGTACAAGGTGTCCAGGTTTCCAAATTTATCGGCCAAAGAAAAGCCAGAATATACGTGCAGTTTATGTGAGGACATACTCAACTGCCCGATGACTACCCCGTGTTGTCTGAAAACATTTTGCGAGGACTGTATCACTAAATGGTTACAAAACAACACTACCTGTCCTTATGATAGGAAAACGCTGACTGTTGATAAACTATATCCAGCATCGAGGTATATTTGTTATTGTATTGTATATTATTATTATTTCATAATTGTTATATAATTTAATTGTAAATGAAATAAAATTAATTAGTCGAGCGTTAATATTAATATAATAAGTTATAATGATATTTTTATTATCCCGTTAATAAGTAATCTTATAAGTAATTAATTGGCAGGTTAACATTAAAAATTAACTAATTAAAAATACTATATGTAAATTATTTAAAATGTTAATCATTTATTTTTTACTTTACGCTAGTGTACTAGTGTATAATTTAGGAAATTTAAAAATTAATTGCGAGTTTTGGGATAATGGCTGTCGGGAAGTGATAAAGTTAGAGGACCTCATACAACACACCGCCATCTGTGAGCACAATGAGGCAAAACGTCCGAAAACGTGTGACGTATGCTATTGTGACAAAACACGTGATCACGACTGCGTAAAAGCACTACTCGTAGCCAAATGTAGCGCGAATATCGAAATAGATTTCTTACGAAAAACGGTGACAGATATGGAAAGTGAGAAAGATCAGTTTTTGAAAACCATCCAGGCAATTTCAAACGATAATGGTGATGAAATGTTGGCGCAAATAAAACAATTACGTATTAATAATGAAAAACTAAGAGTTTTAATAATGTCTGGATTAATATATGATGTAATAACTAAATCACTTATTTATTCAAGCTCTTTAAATTTAATTTATTATTTATTTTTTAAGGACGATGCTAAAATGAAATTATTAAACTTATTATTAAACATGGTGATCGACGAGAATTGCAAAAATAAAGACGATGGTATCATTAATTTTATCAATATAATTTTATAAATAATTTATATGATTTATAATCAAAAGTTTTAGATATTTTGAATGAGCTGGCACATAATAAATATATAAGGCAAAAATCGCGAGATTTTAATTCAATTATCAAATTGCTCTCGGTTATTGATGAAACAATTCTCATTAATACGTGCAATACGGTATTGGTTAAAATTTGGAAAATATTGTTTAGTTTAACAGGTATAATAATTATATTGTCCTATATATAAATATATAATTCTTTAATTAACATTTAATTTGTACAAGATGAAAATTCTAGCAACTCATGCGAACAGTTTATGGATAAAAAATATTGTTTAGTTTAACAGGTATAATAATTATATTGTCCTATATATAAATATATAATTCTTTAATTAACATTTAATTTGTACAAGATGAAAATTCTAGCAACTCATGCGAACACAAATACCTATTATCACCTTACCACGCAAAATAATTTACATAACTAAACAAAGGTCTGCTATTTCCATTTTAAATGGATCGAACATCTTTTATTATATACGTCATTAAAATAATGAACTTTAAACTTCGGCGTAAATTTTATGTATTGTATCTATTTGTGTAGATTTATTATTTATTATATTTGGTACTATATCAAATGTTTCTGAATGTGACCTGGTTAATGGGAGACTCATTGCTAAAGATTATATTCAACGAATGGTAAAACATTTAAATCAGCAAGCTTACGGTTATACCATATGTGGGTTTGTAGCGGATATACTAACAAATATAGGTAATGTATATTGTTTACTAAATTTTGTAGTATATTCATTAATATTGTTTATATATAATAGCTGCCATTGATACTACTCAATGGCCTGAAGATTTGCCTGGTGAATGCAAGCGTGATTTTGTTCTTGGCAAAATAAAAACAGAAATATCTGCTTGGAAAATTAATTTCGATTTACCTTTCCAATTTAAGTAATATTCAATGAACTGATTGCATGCTAATTCAACTATATAAACCGTATATATTATTTTTATTATAG
>CAJPVJ010001949.1:0-14474 GCA_905397405.1 Oppiella nova
CTACCTAATTGTCAGTTAATACATATTAAATCAAAGTTTGATTTTTTATTTTGTGTTTAATTTGTATAATAAATAATTAATGATATTATTGGGATGGATGGAGAGGTGAATGAATAACTTATTATACGCTTATATTAACGTTAAATAATTATAATGAAATGAATGTGTGCTTTTAAAAATGTTAATAATTTATTTTCAAAATAAAAATCCGAATCAAAAAATAACATCAAAGATTAAAATCAATGATAAACACTCACACAGAGAGTGAATAATAGTAATAATAATAACAAAAGTATATCTATTTATACACAAACTCTCACTCTATTGAATCGTTTGCTTGTATTTTTGTATAACAAATATTTTATACAATAGATTAAAATTATTTGTTATTTTGTTATTTCAATGCATTATAATATCAAAGGAAGAGAGAAATGTATTTTCTGTAGTCTGTGTTAGTGAAGAATCCGAGAGAGAGAGAGAGAGATCGTGAGCAGCAACTTAAGTACGATATATGAAAATCGTTAGATTTGTTTCCCCTTTTATTATTAGTGCTCTCTCTCTCTCTCTCTCTCTCTCTCTCTCTCTCATTCCGTTCAAGAATTTTGTATTTGAGAGTAGAGTAAAAAATTAAATTCTTTAAACATTAGGCACTTATTAATGTGTTGTATATATAGAGTGTGAGTGTGTTTTGACTGAACATCTGCTCCGACTTTAACTCAAAATCGTATAATAATCTCAAAAAGTCTATGAATCGGAAGGCATGGAAAGGCATGAGTGCATCGAAAATGGACTCATAATATGTTGAGAGCACAAGACATCCCTCTTTGAAAAAAATTCAAACTACTTGTGATTCACTTAAATATATCTGATAGTCATCAGTGAGTTAGAGAGAGAGAGAGAGAGACTCCATGAATATTATAATAAGCAATGAGTGGAAAGGGAGCCAACATTTGCTTCTTATTCACAACTTTACGTACGAAAAGTGAATACATTTTATTCTGTAGTTAACAGACTTTGCATGTGTTCACAACTTTGTTCACAGTATTGGCTACTATTTAGGGGGTAATCAAGTATTATCTGGAAAAACACTTTAAACCCGAAAATATGTTTAGAGAACAAAGAGTTGTCGCAAAGATTTATAAATAATCAGCGATTTGTCATACTTTTAGCTATTGTTGCCATTATATTAAGCTAAAGGCTTAACATAGTTTTGTATAAATGCTTTTATATTTATATAACTTAAAGACTATTACTAAGTTCTCTCTCTCTCTCTCTCTCTTAAAATTGAAAGTACTTTCCATTCACTAGAAAAATAGCTGATAGCCATCTCCAGTCCTCTTAAACTTCTCGCTTATGTAGTGTTTTTAGTGACGACTCAAATGGTTGTCGACGTATTTGGCAAAATTCAGAGATAACTTTCCACTCAAACTCCTGGTGCCGGAGTCACGGAGTGTGTTCTCACATTTCAGACAAAAATTGTGCCCCAAAAATAGGCTACAATTTTTGTGTCCGATATATACTTTTTATGATACATTATATGATGTGTTTTATCACTCGTGTTCACAACAACTGGCTTTCCGTCTCAAACATACTGTCCCTATCTCTGGGACATCGAAGCACTTCATATGAATAGGAAATTGCGTTAAATATTAGTTTCCAATGCATTTTGATATAAAGTTTCATGACTTCCCTTAGCTTTTATGGCTTTTTATCACTGATACTGTATTTGAGCGTCAATTGTGTATTAAAAAAGCTTTAAACTTTAAAATCATTTTACATGTGAATATAATTTTAATTGCATTTTTATACTTTATAGCGAATATAACTTAAGCACTCAATGAGATATAAAATAAATTGAATTTATTTGTGATTTATGTATGGATATTAATGATAATTATTTTAAATCTCATAGCTAACTTGAAAATTATTTCGCAAACACTTATTTCGAAAATGAAATTAAGTTTTAAGTATTAATAAAATACTTAAAATAATTTTTTTATTGCTTTTAAAGTATATTTTTATTATTATATCACATAATTTATATATGAATCAAAAAGTTTGTAAATATTTTTGATATATAAAACTTTTTATAAATGGATTTCACGATAGAGTGAATAAGTTGTATACAAATTTATATTCAATGATTGAATACGAAAAATATGACAAATATTTGTGTTTGTTATACACAGACAATAAGGTAAACAAAACGCGAAATAATAATAACAAGGCAAAAACACGGCTATTATTATGTCATTCATTCAATATTTTTAGATTAATTTGGATTCACATGTATTTTACTAAGTTTTTTGTGTGCCTTATACGCGCTATAAGTCTGACATATAAAGTCATTGTACGTATTGTTTGAGATATATTTTAGCAATTATTATAACAAATAGGCTGTCCATCACGATGCCGGTGCCCGGGAATGTGGGGCTAAGATGTCATTATTGTCTCCAAACAAATTGTAAATAGCAGTGAGAGTGGAAGTCATACTACTTTCCATTTACCTGTCACTTGTGATACACATTTCCCTTCACTTCAATTTGGGATCAAAATTCAAATTCACTTTTTTTTGGTTCAAAACTATTGCTACAGATTTGGTTGCATTCAGTATGCAGTGAACTCTGTTTACAATAATAAAGATGTTGTGTTTTTAGATAATGCATGGATCATTTATTGTATATAATTATTTATTGGTTCAGATTATGCCGGATGTGTACTACTTTATTGTAAATACCTGGGCTATCATACAGTACTTATGTGTAATACTTGTGTTGTCCAGATAACTAGTAGTTTTATTTATACAGTTCACAGTGTATATTATAAAGTAATTTTAGTGTATATAATAAAAAGATCTCTCTCTCTCTCTCTCTCTCTCTCTCTCTCGAAATACACTTACATTTTGCAAAGAATTTATTTCTTAAAAAATACTTTTTCTGTTTCTCTTTTTTTGTTGAGTAAACTAAAATAAAAAAGATTTTATTTGAAACTTAAAAACAACTATAAAATGGCATCGACATCGTCATCGACTACCAGCCCCGACACCGACCGCGACTGACTGCCGGTGCTCTCAAGTATATGCAGAGTTAGCGGTGATGTTGGCGTACGATTAGATCCAGGAGTGAGATACAACCGGAGCCTTTATTTGCTGCACATATATGCTATATTAGTCCCCAAAAGGACTGACAGTTTGACAGTTGTCTTGCGATACGCTTTACATAAGTCTTTAAAAACTTCATTAAAAAGATTTGAGAGAAAAAATTCTTCGCTTATGTAATGATTAGATATTTTTGGTGTTTTTCACTCGTATTTACAAATACCGCAGAAAATAAAATCTCTTTTTTAACATACGATATGTATTTCTGTTGAGATTATGTAGTTTTATGCGTGAATTCTGTATCTCTCGTACATATCTACGAGTAGTATTTGGTTTTTGGTGTTTGTAATCAAATACATGGCCCCAAAAAATGCATAGGAATTCCCTGTCAGATAGGCTTAACGCTACGGTTTGTGTAGGAATTTTTGGCCATGTATTTATATAATCAATGAGTTTTTAATATATTAATAACATTTTTGAACTTACGAGTTGCAAATATTTCAAGTATGTTGTCATAGGGTTTTGCAAATTATAGCCAGACTTTGATTTAATTTAATACGTATTTCCTCTTTTGTTATTTATTTGTATAACTCATACGATAAACACGTTTAATGTCATGTATATTACATATCGTGAAAAGTTATACTCCTTTTGTTAATATATCATAAATATTTAAATAGTTTCACTATTATAGTGGAAAATGTTTATTTAGTATAATATTTGCCAAATATATTCAACACGTATAAAGTTATGGACAGTGGGCGGAGGGGTATTGAATTTGGACAGTATATGCAAAATAGTTTTGAACATCGAATGAATATAATTTGTATGTAATTAAATAGCTAAAAATAAATTAAAATGTAAATTTTATAGTCAATGTTTTTAAAATACAAAGTGCTAGAGTATTATTTATGGTGGAAATATTTGTATGATAAAACTAAAAATAATAACCATGCTTACAAGTTCAATACCATATTTCTCATTTTGCACAATATTATTGTCAAAACAAATATTTTAATTTATTTTTTCAACTCAAATATAATAACACAAACTGTAAGGACTAAAAGCTGTCGAAAAGAGATTATTATTATTATTATTATTACGACTACTCTAGCAGTCATTATTGAAAAGTTAGGCTTTAATAGGATTTTGATACACACGAGACAAGTGTGACAATTGTTTTAATTAAAATTATGGCTAAGTTTTAGGCACTCATTCATAGTGTGTGCCGTAATTTGGCTCATATAATGACAGTACACTCACCGCTACTGTACGGCACGGCATGTGTTGTGAACGTAAAGAATATTTTCATTATATGTATGATAAAAATGATTATAATTATTATTCACCGTTAAAATCATATATTCCGGTCTCCCTTTCCCTTTCGTATGACATTTTGCGTGATGTGTTGAGTCTTTGAATATACTTTAAGAATAATGCAGTAATTATTTGTCAGGATTTTCATTAATTAACTCATGAATGCCATATAAATCATTAAACTGTTATATTATTGTCGGACTATTCATTTAATATTAATGTGATATTAATATTAAATTGGATTTTTTCTAATAGTTTATTACAAGTTATTATTTAGAAATTTTAAATGTGGTTATAGTGATATGATATTTAATTTAAAAATTATTTTATACATAAATATCCTTATATAATATAACAGTATAGAGTGAATACATTTTTCTGACATAAAATCCATTTCAAACTCAAATTCATATAAAACTTAAATGTTAGTAAAAATTGATCCATATTTTTGTACATTATCTGCAATTTTTGTAACAATTATTTGCTTTAATGTATTATAAAATGTAAACATAGTAACATAACATTATGCATGTGCTTGTATAACATTTACAATAAATACAGTATATATTTAACGTAGGCTTTCATTAAGCCATCAAAATATAAACATTTAATTTTTTTTCTCTTAAGCATTAAAGTATTATAGATTAATATCTAAAAGCGATTAAAGTTATTATTCATTTATTTTGTTCATTCAACAAAAATAAAGTAATTTCTTTGCTCTCTCTCTCTCTCTCTCGTCTCCTTAAACAGTGAGATATTTATCGTAAAATAATTTATTTTCCAAGTCTTATAATATTTTAAACGCAATTATGATTATATGATAAGCAAAATATAATTTATTTGCATTTTTCACTGTCGGAGCCATTTGTCACTCCTTTGGAGCGAAAATTACAGACAAAAAGAGTTTTCTCTGCTTTTTATGTATGAAAAAATAAATCTCATGTTTAAATTTGTAGCGAAATATAAAACTAGAGAAAAAATATAAAGAAATTTATTATTAAAATTTAATATAACATGAAATCCGATAAATATATTGCGAAACAAAAACTGATTGCCAGTCAGTTGTGAATTTGTAATGCATTTGAATGAATACACAAATGATTTCTTATGTGTGTTTGAAGTGAAGTGAAAAAATATATTATTTTATTTTCAGTTGTTTCGCTAAACTCTCACAAATTGCGTGCTTAAGGAGGGTATGGGAGGGGTAGGGGCTGAGGGAGAGATGATCGCATGGATATATGAGACACCAAATAAGACATAAACATCTCATGATATATACGGGATTAAGTAGCGCACCGGCACTTGTCGTGGCAATCCTTCAAAACGTCTATCTTATAGTCGCACCGATCATAGCCCTGGCCTCCCCGTGCTATACATTTGCCTCATTCACAGCCCCCTATCATTCAGGCCTGAGCTGATCCATCGGCTCATATTTGAGTGCATTTCCATCATTTGGGAGACACAGAGACACAGCGCACAGACATCTCATAACTGTTACACAACTGTCTAATATCTCCATATCTCTCATTCAGTCGTTGCCATCGATTCCCTAACATATCATATGATATATAAGTATTTCATTTCATAGAAATTTTTTTGCAGTCGTTTTGAAGCTATTTCTTCTAACCATTCGTCTATTGATTTATATTTCCGCATCACATCTCTCTCTCTCTCTCTCTCTCTCTCTCTCTCTCTGAGATAAATATTATATATTATTTCCAATCTCTCCTCAACTCTTATTTCAACGAAAAATTTTTATTTCAATTCTCTATCTGTTATTATTTATATTAAAAACTCTTTTTTTCTGATCACAAATAATCGTAAATTTATTTCTCGTCTCCTATTTTCGTGGCACTCCTGTTGTCTCTGTATTTCGGCGGAGAAATTCCATTTCAAAAACATGTGGATATGTTTTCACATAATTTATTTATACAGTCCACTCACGGTATCCAGAATTTAACGGTTCAGATGTATATCAATATGTATTTCACTATTATTCTGATAGTTTGTTCAAAAAGCTATTGTTAACAGTAATGTAATTCTCCATTCAGTGTTTGATTGGATTAGTAGGCGATTATTATCGGGAGTGATCCGTATATATAATGCAAACCTAAAACTAAATTTATTTTCATTTTTCTCTCTCCATTCGTCTGTCAAATAACTATTTTTGTGATTCAAATCTATCAACGATTTTGCGGTTATGTCTGAGCGCCGACATCTCAAAGACATGATGTTCGGCTCTCTCTCCCACTCGAGACTCAGATTTAATTAAAAAATTTTGATAATTTAATTAGTTTTGTGACATTTTCGATGATATTAGCAATGTTGTTAACAGTTACACAGTTTTAGTATATTATGCATAAAAACTCTCTCTCCCACTCGAGACTCAGATTTAATTAAAAAATTTTGATAATTTAATTAGTTTTGTGACATTTTCGATGATATTAGCAATGTTGTTAACAGTTACACAGTTTTAGTATATTATGCATAAAAACACTACTCATTGACTATAAGCTCAATAAAAGTTGACTGCATTTTAATATGTGTCTGAAAAATATATTAAAAATTGTTGATTGAAACTCAAAACACAGTCCACAAAATCAGGAATTAATAACATTAGCATTAGGTTTGGTATATGTTTGCTATCCAACAGTGAAAAGTTATGAATATTTTTCATTATTTTTGTTGTTTTTTAGTGGATTTAATAATAGAATTTTTATTCACTATTATATTCAAAATTCTTAAGAATATCACGAGTTTTAAATGAAAATTAAATTACTTTTATAATAGATTATACGATTAAATTCAATTCATTTTATTATAATAAACTATTGTATGTTGCATTAAATCTATTTTAAATATTTGCTTATAATAACATAACCATGCTAAATGACACCTAAAATTGTAATTTGAGAATATAACTCAGTATTGTATATCAAAAATAATAAATAAAGTTAAAGTATAAAAAATAAAAAATTATATAAAAATAAAACAAATTCATTTTTATAATTTAATTAAAATGAAATGATTTTTAAATTTGTAATAAATGTAATAATTTAATGATTTGAGTGGAAATAAAAAAATATATAAATTCTTATCGATATTTGCTGTCAATAAACATTTCCCTTATTTATTGAGTAGAAAATTGTAAACTTTTATTTATAAAACGATTGAACACACGTTTATCCCCTTTTCCTATACTTCCACCGATACTTAACTCGAAAATAATTTAATGTTTTATTTATTTTTGATTAAAAAATTGTTTTCGTTAAGTATTGTTTTGTTAACTTTCAAAAAATACTTTATAAGACAAAATCACTTCCGAGTAAACAATCGCCAGAAAACTAAGTCTCTCTCTCTCTCTCTCTCTCTCTCTCTCTCTCTCTCTCTCTAAAAAGTCTCAAAAGATTTAAATCAAATTACATTTTCTCTCTCGAAAAATATTTTTAAAACTGATTTGGTTTACATGAAAAAAGTCTTACGATTTCTGCGAGAAATTATATTTAGAATATATTTTTTGAGTGAAATTTTTACACTTTAGAGGACAGGCGTATGTGGGCATAGGATGTGAAAAAGTATATAATTTAATTTTGCCTAAAACTTAAACGACAATTTTATTCCAGGCCATTTGCGATATTATAAATTAAATTTAATATTAAAATTGTTTAAAATACTAAATAGGTTAAAAACTTTTTAATAATGATTTTAATTTTATAGATTTAATTAATATCTATCATAAATCAATGCTAATTGCTATTTGATGTGAGTTAAATAATAATTAGCAATGTACATTTGAGTTTCGATTTTATGCACTATTTCGTGATTATTTTTCAAATAATTTACTTTTCAACACTTTATTAAACTTTGACTTTTTGAATTTGTAAATATAATATATATTTGCTTAAAAATCTTACTTTAAATTAAGTTATATAAACAGTTTTAACAATATAAAAACAAAGTAATGTTGGATGCGGACTTATGACGTATGTTAAACAATAGTTTATTAAAGAGAAAAAATAAAACATACATTAGATTTCATTTAGTTTTATAAAATAGATTTTTTGTGTGTAAATAACAAAAATAATAAATATTTGATTAAAACTTTGATTCAATATCGGGCTGAGAGACAAACAAAATATATTTGAAATTCAAATTTTTATCAAGAAATTTGAATTAAAAACTAAAAATAAGTTCCTAAGAGATTATTAAATTAATTCAATTCACTATTAAATTATACTTGAGCAAATAATAGTAATAATATATTCTCTACAGTAGTTGTTTAATATAATTAAATATCTATTTTTAAACATTTCAATTATCTAGTTCAGTTCACTAATATTTGCACAATAGCTTAATACTCTAAATAAAATAAATATTCAAATAATCTAAATATTTTAGTTTCATTTTTGTGCTTTTTTGATGTGATTTTTAGCTGTAGTTTTTATTTATGACAAAAATTCCGTATTCACTTAACTTCACTTTTAAAACAAAATGTATGCTTAGCTCTCTGTGTTAGAGATAGAGAGAAACCTCTTATCTATTTATATAAGTCTGTGATTACATCGACAAACCGTATAAACAAAATAAAGTGAAATTCTTTTATTATTTATTTTTTGCAACAAAAAACGCAACGTTTTGCCCGATTTGTATGACCCGGTATAGTGAATGACATTTTGAAATAGAGATATATACGTGAATTTGTTAGTTTTAAAAAAAATAGTAATAAAAATTTTTGACACAAATGGGAGTAAAAACTTTGGTATAATACACTGAACTAGTATATTATGTGGTATTGTATACGATGGGCACTGAATATATATAATATGTACACAAAATTATATAATATACATACAAAACAAAATAATTGCTATATTTTTGGGAAAGTACTGGAGTGAGTGTTAGGTCTAATTTTTCGGTTGGGCACCTCCATGCAAACTGTAAGCTCACTGTGTGTGTATGTGTGTGAGAGTGAGGGGAAATTTATAAAATCAAAGTAAAAACACGAAAAAACTACACTAAAAATCGACATCAAAAATAAATACTGTTTTTAAGGCATAAGTGAATTGAAGTGAAAATTTTGTTTTACATACGAATCGAGAGACACAGAGATAGAGAGAAACCTCTTATCTATTTATATAAGTCTGTGATTACATCGACAAACCGTATAAACAAAATAAAGTGAAATTCTTTTATTATTTATTTTTTGCAACAAAAAACGCAAAGTTTTGCCCGATTTGTATGACCCGGTATAGTGAATGACATTTTGAAATAGAGATATATACGTGAATTTGTTAGTTTCAAAAAATAGTAATAAAAATTTTTGACACAAATGGGAGTAAAAACTTTGGTATAATACACTGAACTAGTATATTATGTGGTGTTGTATACGATGGGCACTGAATATATACTTATATACTGTACATAAAATTATATAATATACACACAAAACAAAATAATTGCTATATTTTTGGGAAAGTACTGGAGTGAGTGTTAGGTCTAATTTTTCGGTTGGGCACCTCCATGCAAACTGTAAGCTCACTGTGTGTGTATGTGAGTGAGAGTGAGGGGAATATATGCCAGGTCTATTGAATGAATGGCCATTATTATATAGTTAGAGATCGATATCTTTAAGTCGAAAATATTTTTGGCCGAGACTTAGAACTCATTCATTCAAAAACATTGCACACAAAACACTGGTCTATAATATCTATGAGAATGGGAGAGAGTATTGGAGAGAGAGAGAGAGAGAGAGAGAGAGAGAGAGAGACTTAGTTTTCTGGCGATTGTTTACTCGGAAGTGATTTTGTCTTATAAAGTATTTTTTGAAAGTTAACAAAACAATACTTAACGAAAAAGAGAGAGAGAGAGAGAGAGAGAGAGAGAGAGAGAGAGAGAGCTGACTGAATGTGAATCAAATGATTTAAAGTCTTTCTCTCTCTCTCTCTCTTTCCTCTTCTCTCTCACCTCAATGTGCGAGAGATAGAGAGCGCCGACACATATGTGAAGCCCCAAGAGTTGGGATAAATAATAAAAATCGGAGGACTGGTAGACAAAAACCTACATTTTTTTGTTTGCGCTTAATATACGTGGCATTGGATTTGAGTGAATTGGTCACACCGTCTGATAATATAATCGGTGAACAATTTTCATCTCTCTCTCTCTCTCTCTCTCTCTCTCTCTCTCCTATCTATAGTTAGAGATCTTAAAGTTATAGCAAAAGATCGCTTATCTCTTGGCTTTAGTCTCTGGAAAAATTCAATAGAAATGTGTGTCGAGTAATAGGGCTCTGGATATATACAGGGAGGGGACGGGAGGGAGAGGATGTACGCCAACCAACATATGGAATGGTATATAACGTGTTGGCCCTCTCCCTATGCATCTGAAGTCAAACACAATGAATACTACAGTGAAAACAGACGTAAATTTTTGGCGTAAATATATATAACTTTTTATTTTTATTGTGTGTCCGTACGTACCGGGGTAGGTGACTGAGCACCGGCACTATAGTGTATTATATGTGCACACCTTTATCTCCCACTGAAATCTTCAGCATCCAGTTCCCCCTCAAATAAGACTCGGAGAAAATAGTTTAAAAAGTTTTTTTTTCTGTCGTATCGACTATTTTACGTGAATTTAGTCTATTTTACTGATAAATTCAAAGGCAAAGCAAATGTTAGCAAAAAAATCAAATGTTTTTTATGATTTTGTTAATACTATTACAGACTTTCTATACGAGTATTTAAAGTTTATCTCAAAAATAGGTTTCTCTCCACTGTTTTAGAGGTAATTATGTTATGTTTTTGAAAAGTCTTTTTTATTTCTTTATTACCGATTCTCGCAATTCTTATCTAAATCTTTATATTCAGAGTCAAAGTCAGAGTCAGAGAGAAAAAAACTTTTTCACAGTTTAGTCAAAACGACCAAATGATTGATATTCATCTGACTCTCGAGGTTTGGTTTTGACATTTTTAATGATAGGCCTAATCGCCGTAATATTTATTATGAACCACCGTTTCGCATATGTCTAGCGCTCGAGTGGAAAGGGGTCTTAGACTGTCTCTAAGAAAAGTGGGCTATTTTTGACATCAAATATAGATTTTTCTGTTGGTGTGAACTCTAATTCTCATTTGAATAACATTTTTATGTGTGTTAAGTATTTATGGGTATTTGCTTAAAAATACTAAAAACATAAACTCATTAAAGGCATTAAGATTTGCTTAAATGGTGTAATAAATTTTGAATTATTTCGCACCGTATTTAAGATATATCTCTATTTTTCTAGTCTTAACAAAACACACATTTGTTATCGTCTCGAAAAATATAGAGATCTTCATATAAATGCAAATATACTGCCAGTTTGTGCTCTCTCTCTCTCTCTCTCTCTCTCTCTCTCTCTCGTGTTTAGACAAAAAATAACTTCTATATTATTTATATAATATTTGGTCTCAAATTGCATGCCTTTATCTCTCATAACTTGTGTTTAGATATATTTTTCGAGTGAATAAAAGCTAACTCTTAGGAAACATTAAAATGTTTTATTCGCGTAAATATTTATAAATATTTCAGTATTTCAGTCGAAAATATATTACACTTTTTGAGTTGAATTAAGAGAGAGAGAGAGAGAGAGAGAGAGAGAGAACTACGAGGATCTCCAAGAGATGATTGTGTAATAAATATTACACTTATTTATCTGCAGTCTTATGCCAACTCTTATATACAAAACGCATATCTATTACAAACACACACTTCTTGTGTCTCACTGTCTATTCATTGGCTTTTCTTTTAAGCACCGATTGATATTAAAGTACCGCTTCGGGAGTGTTATGTCTGTTTGGGGTGAGAGAGAGCGAGAGAGAGAGCGAGAGAGAGAGAGAGCTATGGAGTTGAGATGTATTGGCTATTGAGTAAATGGTCGGAGAAATTGTGACATTAATGGGCGCCGGGAATGATAGACGACCGGCTCATACGGTCTTTTATATATAATTTAAAGAAATAGTGAGAGAAAAGCAATTGAAAAAATTTTCTTTATAATAGCAATCGCTGAATACAATACTACCGGTGCTCCAAATGGACCTCCAGTCAGGAAACACTGGTCTAAACATTGATAGGGGGATGACCTGCGAGTAAATTCACGATTTACTCGTAAGTCCGACTATTATACGAAGAAAAATGTTTGTTAAATATTACATGACTTCTGAGAAAAATCGTATAAAAAAGTACAACATTTGGTCCCAAATATTAAACAAAGAGTTTTTTGTATACAATATAAAACCCTTTGACAAAAAAGTATTTTTTGTATTAATACTTGAAATTCCTATTTTTATAGCCACTGCCCCGGTGACCTGACTATTTTTTGGTGTGTCCACATGTCACCTTGCTACCCAACCACCCCCTGGGATGTCACTGTTATACACAAAAGGAAACAAAAAATTTATTTTATACACAATTTTTCCAAAGAAAACCAAAATTATTCTCACATTTACGCTAAAAATACACTTTTAACTGACACTTGAAAGTGCTTAATGTTAAACAAAAAAATTTCGACTATTTTTTGAACATAATTTTTCCCAAAAATTCTTTAGTTTATACTGTATTTCATGATTACATTCAAAGCTAATATTATATATATTTCTTTCACTTTTATTGTATTATTATTTCATTTTTTGCCATTCATTTCATATCATTTCTCGAGAGCACTGTTAGCATCCGAGAGGTCTATGGAAAAAAGGGAAACCTCTCTAACACTCCAATGTATTGTATATACGATACGAGTTATCATGAAATGTATTATTTTTAAAGCATTTTTTTCGGCTACTAATGGTTTTTATGATATGTTACTAATGATCTGTAGTTTATATTTCAGTTGTGGTCACACTTTTAATATAACATTATATTTCATATCAAATATATATCTATATGTGTATTCTTATGGAGGGGTGGGTATGGGATCAACCATTCGCTTGGCTGCCCTAATGATAGCCTAAATATTAAATGAAACAAAAAAATAAAAATAAAATAAATTTATGGAGAAAAAGTCTTTAAAATATTCATATATTTCTACTGAATGTCATTAGTATTTATGGATTGTGTGTATATACACAGTGTGTATAAAAATTAATACACTATTAAATATTGAGTGAACCGCTGTTTGATCTGTTATTTATATCATTATATTTATTACAACTTTTAATTAAATACATGAGAATTTGTCTTATTTTTGTGTTTTATTACATTATGATATGATATTTGGCTTTAATTTTATTATATATTTTATTTATTTTTGATTAAAAAATTGTTTTCGTTAAGTATTGTTTTGTTAACTTTCAAAAAATACTTTATAAGACAAAATCACTTCCGAGTAAACAATCGCCAGAAAACTAAGTCTCTCTCTCTCTTTCTCTCTCTCTCTAAAAAGTCTCAAAAGATTTAAATCAAATTACATTTTCTCTCTCGAAAAATATTTTTTAAACTGATTTGGTTTACATGAAAAAAGTCTTACGATTTCTGCGAGAAATTATATTTAGAATATATTTTTTGAGTGAAATTTTTACACTTTAGAGGACAGCCGTATGTGGGCATAGGATGTGAGAAAAGTATATAATTTAATTTTGCCTAAAACTTAAACGACAATTTTATTCCAGGCCATTTGCGATATTATAAATTAAATTTAATATTAAAATTGTTTAAATTACTAAATAGGTTAAAAACATTTTAATAATGATTTTAATTTTATAGATTTAATTAATGTTTATCATAAATCAATGCTAATTGCTATTTGATGTGAGTTAAATAATAATTAGCAATGTAAATTTGAGTTTCGATTTTATGCACTATTTCGTGATTATTTTTCAAATAATTTACTTTTCAACACTTTATTAAACTTTGACTTTTTGAATTTGTAAATATAATACATATTTGCTTAAAAATCTTGCAAAATTTAATTCAATATATTTGTCAAAATTGTTATATTTTTGTTTCATTACAACCTACGCCTGAATACTGCATACAATTTGTTATCAAATAATTTCTCTTTTTTATTTTGTATGTAATCTAAAGTAAA
>CAJPVJ010001950.1:0-14474 GCA_905397405.1 Oppiella nova
AGATGTGACACCAGAAGGGGTTTATTTAAAACCACAACTAATATCACAATTAAATGACAAGAATATCGCATATATTTGTTGTGGTGATCAGCATTCCCTGGCGCTCACGACCAATGGAAAGGCGTACGGGTGGGGCGACAATACTTTCGGACAAATAGGATGTGGGTACTCTAAGAATAATATAATGTGTTCACCAGTTTTCATACAATTTGAAAACAATTATAAGATGAAAAATATATTTTGTGGTGTCGGGAGTTCATTCACAATTACTTTAAATGGTTTGGTATTTAGTTGGGGTTATAATAGTGACCATCAATGTGGACATGAATCACGAGAAAACATTTTGACCCCCAAATTGATTCCACAGTTAAATCATATCAAATCTATTTGTTCCGCATATTATTTCACATGTTTTCTATCCAATAGTAATATAATTTATTTTTGTGGCAAATATACTGATGACATGAAACAAGTCCAAATAGAAATACTACCCAGACCAATTTCAATGAAATTAAACGTTCAACACATTGATGAAATGCATTCATTTGTTTTTCGAAAAATCGTATTAATACAAACTGATGACAGCATTTGGGAACTCATATCGCCAACAAAAGTGCAAAAATCTAAATATAATAATTTTATAGATTTTTATGCAACTGAATTGCAACTAAGTTATAATACACTGCATATAAATATGAACATGGTCACAAATCTCTCTGAATCTGTAATGAAAACAAATAAAACGCCAAATATTAAACCTAACCAATATAATATTAATACAAATGAAGGTATGTTGTTATTTGTTTTTTTAAATAAATAATATGATTGCTTTTTGTATCTGTTTATAATTAATATATTTTATTCACAAAATAGTTGTAACAAAATTGGGACATAATTCGCATGAAAACCATTACAAAAGTCTGTTCATTGAGTTGTCGGCCATCGGTTCCGGAGGTTTTGGAACCGTATATAAAGTAAAGCACAGAATCGATGAACACATATATGCCGNCTCTTGCGACAAATCGCTGGCAATCCATGCATTCAATTGTGTCTCGCATTCATTCATCTGCTTCTTCAGACCAATCAACTGATTGTAATTCGTATTCAATTCACTCAAATCGATGTCAAACGCCAGCAGCTGTTCACTCAACTGTCTTCGCGTGGACTCAATGTCCGATTTGATCCGCCATCGGATCCACTCACTGGACTCATTGGCGGCCAACAATCCCAACACATATTCACTGCAATCAAAACCATCGGACACTTCCGGCAATGATTTGGACATTGCTTTTGAAACTGTTTTCAAACTTTATTTGTCTTATTATTATAAAAGAAAATAATTTATAATAACTATTATTAATACGCTCATTAATAATATATCATTTATACATTATTTAATAGTCAATTCAATTGGTAATGTACTGTACAATAGTGTGGTTTAACTTCAGTAATAGTGTGAAAATGTTTATTATATAACAATAGACCAAAAAACATATGACTGTAAACACAAATGCCTTGAAAACTGGTCACCACTCGCACTGTCGAACCACACAAATCACTGTATGATCACTGCTTTCGACCCATTGTTTCATTCAAATGAGTGGTCAGTATGTGAGACAAACACGCGGTTAAAGACACGGCTTTTCGCAGCATTTGTCACCGCATTCATCGCCTTTTATACGCCAATCACTTACGCAACCAATACATCAACACAACAACACAGCCACGGCTTACATATCAATGACGTAACCTATTGGCGAAGTGTGTGCGACAGCGATCTCAATGTGGGTTTGGGTTTGCGGTTAAATTAAATAGATTTTTCATGTAATTTACAATCAATTTGAAACGGGATTTCAAATGAGTGAGAGAGAGAGAGAGAGAGAGACAGACAGACAGACAGAGTGTGTGTCTCTGGATATAAGGCAGGGATGTGTGTGTGTGTGTGGTGTAAGTGACAGCGATTGTGTGTGCATTGAGTCAAAGTATTGGCCATAAGTTTGCGCAAAGTTTTTTTTGATGCAACGAATAGGTAAAGTAACGCTTACATTAAAAACCAAATTAAATACTAAATAAATTTATATACAAATCTGTGTCCAGAAAAATAAAGGTTCAAATGATAAAAAAAGCAATTAATTTAAGAAACCGCGACATTGGGGCGCCAGACAGAGGCACGGGATCTTATTGTCCTCCTCGATGGGGAACTTGTAGTCGTAAGTGATCTCCTCGTCCACACCGATCGCTTGCTTTGAATATATGACTATTTTCTTGTTGCCCTCAACGGTAATCACTTTGGCGTAACAGTTGGGCTATAAGTGGTGTAAAAACCAGTCACTCGTTAGACATTACCACACAATGGACGCAATCACTGTGATCATTGGACATACATTGCAGCTATGGTTGATGAACCTTGCTACGTTACCACACCGCGTGGCGTCCACAATGGTCTCGAGGTCCACGCGGAACAGGTATGAGCTTCCGATGCCTATCTCCGTGTACTTCTTCTCCCTGATGTCGGCCACAATGGGACGGATTCCTTGGCCCACGTATTCGATGACCATCTCGTCGGCGGCGATCGGTTCCAACGCGAAGAGACCCCAGTCGTGAATACGACTCTTCGAGAACTTCAACTGTTTCTTACGGAACTGTTTGACACAAAAACCAATGGTTTTTAATACATTTGAAGCGAAAAGAGGCCACAAATGGTGACAAACCTGCAACTGATTGAACTTCAAGAGGTCACTCCAGGCGGCGTCCACTGTCGCCAAAAGCCTCCTCTGGTTAGAGCGCGCCTCGCGAGTGGACTGTTGTGTACCCGTCTGTCGGGCGCGCAGTTGTTTCGGTACGTCTTCGTCGTCGTTGTTCGTGGTGTTGAGCGACGCGTTCGAGACGTGCGACAGACGTATCTTCTCGAACACATCCATCTTATAGTAGCCCTCAGATCGGGCGCAACCCGTCTGATGGATGCGCGGGTGCGAGTCGTCCGTCTTTCGGCGCTTCTTCGGCGGCACGATGTGAGTGGGCGTGTGATCGACCCAATGGATGTCATTCATCCACCAGTGGCTCTGGTTGTCGTCCTGAAGCATCGTCTCATACGACCTCTTCATGTACGCCACGTCCTCGCCGTCGATACCCGTCTTCAAGAACTCGTACAATATATTCATCTCTCCGATGAGATCCCGTTTCTTATACATGGGTTGCGGCGGCGATGGACTCCTTTCGACGAACTCCGAGAGATCGTCCGTCAGATTGTTGATCACATTCGACACTCTCTTGGCTTTGCGCCACTCGGAGGCCACGGCGTAAAGGCTGTGATGGAACTCACGGTTCGGAGATTTCACGGGAGTTGTCGTCGAAGTCTTTCGCTTATACTGTCTTTTCTGAGGCTTCGCTTGCGATGAGGTATGATTTGATCGGCTGTACATGTGATCCGTTAACTGACCCTTCGATTTGTCCGTCTCTTTCTCTTTCTCCTTCTCCTGAGTCTTAGGCACTCCTCGCGCGACAGAATCGATAAGAGAGTCCAGATCTGAGACCTGTTCGCGTCGAGTGATCACTTCTGGCAGACAATAGCTGTGATCAAACGCTATGGACGTCTGCGGCACGTCGTTCTCGAACTGTTCCGCTTCTGACGCCGACTCGGTATCACTTCCGAGGGGAACACTTTTGGGCGGTTTGCCATCTCGTGTGTAAACACTATTAGTTCTGTCGGTGTCCGCGGACTTAGGAGCGGATGCAAAACCAGTGGCCAAAGCCATGAGCGCCTGAGTGGCCTCGTACTCCAAATCAGTGGTCACTTCAGAGTCCTTCTCGAGTGTCTCCTTACTCCTCATTGAACTCAAATTTGTATCACTTTTTGAGATCAATTCAGAGCTTTCTTTCTCAGCCTTTATGTCTGACTTTCTTTGAGCGAACGATTTCGACGAATCGGAATCGTATGACATCTCCACTGACTTTGCTTTCGCATCCTTGGGATGAGTCGACCGATGCTTTCGGTACTTCTTTCTTCTCTTTGCGCTCGAATCGGACGAATGCGATGAATCGGATGACGACGAGGACGAAGATATGGATGAAGAGGACGATGAAGACGATGACGACGATGAAGAGGACGACTCGCTGTCCGATTCGCTCGATGTAGAGCTCGAGTCGGACGAACTCGAGCCGGAACTAGAGCTCGAACTGCTGTCACTACTCGAAGACTTGGCCCTCTGGTCGATAACAGCGGCTGACCTGTTCTTCTGTGTCCGCGAATCCCTTCTATAGCTCTCATTCTCGGACTCATCCGACACTTTGTCGGCCTCGACATCAGAGTCGGCTCTCTTGGCGTCATTAGTGGCGTCGTCGGTCGGGTCGGGAGGAGACGTCGGCTTTTTAAGTTTGCGCCGAAATGAAGGCATCTTAGGAATGGCTGCGCGAAGACCGAGTCCTCCGCCGCCATAACCGCTAAAATTATTTACAGATTCCGTGCGATTGTTGTCATACAGTGAGGACATCGACCTCCAGTCGTCCGAATTGGTTTGTCGCGAGTGAATCACGTCGTGGACTCTATTGTTGATAACCATGTCATCCGTTGTACTATAGTCTTGTGTCTTGGATTTGCTTTCGCAGTCATCCCACCACTTCTCGAACATCTTGAACGCCGAGCTCTCCACCATTTTCTTGCAAATGTCTTTTTTGATCAACTCTTTCAGCTCTTTCACCACAATGTTCAGCGAATTGCGAGTGATTTGAGTCTTCTTGGCTTCGCTCGTCTGCTTCTGCCACTCGAGGCTCGTGTGAGGAGTCATTTGCGGCGCTTTCGACGTCGGAGTCATTGGCGCTGAGATGGAAGAGAAATGAGAGCTATTGGGCTGAATATAGCCGGGTATGGGGTAGAAACTGGGCTGCGGGTACTGCTGGGCGGTTGACTGCGCGGCTGCGGCGGCGTACGACTGGCCAGTCATAGGCGGGAATATGAAGGGCGCGAACGTCGCGGCGGACGTCGAGGTGTAGTTGGGCTGAGTTGAGGCTGAGCTGAACTCTCCCGACGTGATATCGGATCCCATGCCGGGCTTCCAGAGGCCCAAGCGAGCCATCATCTGCACGTGTTCTGACGGATACATGGGGTGTGAGCTCTGGTGGAGAGCGCCGCCCGCAGAGATGGATGGCTCGCCTGAGTCCTCGCCTCCAATATGCAGTTTCTCGCCGCTACTCAGCGACGACAACGACATACGGTCGTCATCCATGTCGTCCTCAAGAACACCCTTTTTATACGTTTTATTTCGGGATCTCTTACTTTCCTGCGGCTCGTCCTTCAGTGGCGTCGCGTCGTCGTCGATCACCTCGTCATCCATATTGTGGTTCGTCTCGGAGTCGCTGTCCTCCAGATTCGGATCCCTTCCCGAGTCGATGGCTTTTGTCATTTTATGCCATTTTATGAAATCAGAGGCACTCAAGAAGGGCGACGGAGGCGTCCCTAATATGGCGTCCGAATCGTACGTCTGGTGTCGGTTCCTGTCGTTTAACTCATTGTTCTTTCGGTGATTCTTTGGACTACTTTTAAAGTCGTTTGCGACGAAAGGAGGGCTTCCGACGGCGGACATGACTCCGAGAAAACTGGGACCCAAACCAACGCTCTGTTGCTTCAAAAGCAGTTCTATTCTCGAGTCGAGACTCTCGCGAATCTGACTTTTATCGGTGGGTTGAGTGCTCTCAACCCACGCCCCCGTCTGCTGATCCCAAACCATGTTATTGGGGGTCGTCTGACCCCACGCGCCGTCGGGACAGGTGTTGCCGTTGTTTTGATTGTAAGGGTATTGCTGTTGATATGAGAAACCGCTGTCGAAGCTAAGAGGTGTCGAATGGGTGGAGTGAGTCGAGAGATAACTGGTGGACGATGTGGGACAGCCTCTGGCGTCAGTGCCGTAACCGAAGTCAGAGCTACTGCCGGGAGTAGTGACGGGAATGGATGAGTTGACAGATGGGACCGTTGCTGTGCTTTTAGTGTCTATATCGACGACAACTGTATTGGGATCTAAGAAGGCGGGGTCGACGGCTTTTGCGACAGGAATCAGGGGTACGGCCGGAGGCGGAGGAGGGTTTACAATAGCCTCGAACGCCGCCATCACTTCCTTGCCTGTAATTTGTGGACATTTTTATAAAACCAATCAATTAATGTATTTTGAAATGTATGACACAATTAGTGAAAGTCTATTATATGTCGAGTCAGACCACCAAAAAAAGGAGAGACAATCACATGAGGGGTGAGTCGCTCACGAGTTTTAGTGGTTCACTGATATCTCACGCATGAATGTATGGAAAATGTGTGACACATACCGAACGGGTCGTGAAAGACATTGATGATGTTGCCCATCACCGACGTCTGGTCCAACTTCTCGACGCACCCCTTGGCGCCCGAAGTGGTGGCGAATATGATTTTGGCTAAACCCAAGTGCTTCTTCGTCTTCGGGTGGTATAGCACTTGGATTTCATCGATGAGATCAATCTTCTTCACCAAATCCTCTAGAAATGTCTTATTTATGTTGTCGTTGAGGTTAGTGATCGACACTTCAATCGGCGGAGGAATTCCCACATAATTGCTGTCAATCTGTGTGTCAAACAAAAAATGAATGAAATGCTAAGACATTATAGACTTGGAGTGCGAATAGCTATAAAATGCTAGTTATATGCCACCGATTTTAAGCACCAAATTGTGCATAAATTTGCATAAATATTGGCAAATAATTTAAATCCATAACTCATTTGACAGATGAAGTGATTGCGAGACTGCAGTCAATAGTCTTATCACTAATAATAATTGAATTACGAAACGCCTGTCATTTGTTTACATAGAGTTCAATGGCTTATGAGAAAAAGCACTGCTTTTCTATAGCCATCACTACTTCAACACTAAATTCAAATTGAATGCAAATTAACCTTAAATTTGGGAACAATTAGTTCCGCGGCTTCGACGCGGTTCCAGATGGGGGGCCCTCTTCGGGGGTCTTTCACTTGAATACACGGATACAGCGACTCCTTCTGCGAGAGTGAGTGACAAATGGGAGCAAACAATGTGTCAATTGGTGGCAAACTTTTCCCAATCCTTGCGATACAAACCCCGGGAACGACACCATCGTATCGGTAGAGCTTCGTCGGCCCCTTCTTGAGGGCCGGATCGCAGACGAGTTTGTAATTCCTCGGCTTCTTATCCTTATCAGTGACCGTCGCGTCCGCCGCACTCGGATGTGACTGTGGTTTGTGTGGTGCGGATGAGTGATGATTGGGTTGGCTTTGAGTGGTCTGTGTCTGCGAAACCATATCGCCGTTCACTGCTATCAACACAACAATCAAATGGAGTCATAATTAGCACTCGTGAGTGACAATCAAATCAATGGCTTATAGCGGAGAGACATGTCTCGCGGTTCTTATCGTACAGTGATTTGTGGCAACGATTTGCTTAAGACTGTTGGTCAGCATTGGTTTGACCACCGATTCGTTCATTTGCTGCAATAGTCATTCAAACGATGGTTACAATCGATATCGTAGTCATTGGACTGGAAATGCAGTAAAAATTGAAATTTAATTTAATTATAAAAACATTTTTTTGAATGCATTTTACGATTGCATTGCGTTTCCCCTAATAATTACCAAAAGCGACTCATTTCGACACAATTGGCGTTAATTTAGGCGATATTTGAGACGAAAATGGGATACAATTAACGAAAACATAAATAAAATGAGTTTTGGATTAAATATAATTTTTTAATTCAATAATAAGATACAAAATATCGTAAAAACATTATTCAATACATCGCTACAGAACTGTACAAAACATACACATATATGGGGTCAACGAATGGCCCACAGATGGCAACACATTCCCCATTGGCTCGCATTCAATGAGACACTGGTCACCACGTGAGCCAATGTGCTCTTGGTCATTTCACGCTAGCATTTATCGTAAATCGGAGCTAATTTTTGATTTAATTTTTTTTGTCAATTTCTAGTTAATTGATTCGCAATTCATACCAAACCATAGGCCGTCCCAATGATTGCGGTAACCATTGCTCAATACCTATGCAAATGAGCTCCGATTGCATGAGAATTGAGATTAAAATTTATGTGAAAATTATTGAATGCAATGATTAATGATTTTCGCAAAAACTTTATAATAACGTTATGAATATAATTAGTTATTTTATTATAAATATTCAATGATTCAAAAAATAATGAGTAAAATATTTTAAGACGTGATCCTATCGGAACCAATGGTCGACCACCGAGTTCTCACTTCTTGGTGATACGATTGTGGTAACCATTCGGTGTATTCCTTCAATAGGTCTGAAAATGAAAGCAAATATTTTTTGAGTACAATTGCAAAACACGTCTAAAATATGTTCAATGCTTACAATTTGCATCACTTTTCCATTTATTTAATAAACTCTTTCTGTTGTCTATGTTTTGAGAGATAATTGATTTGAGGAACCGTTCGCTTCGGGGTTGAAGAGAAGCCCACGATTTGGTCATTATTACCGGCGATGACAACAGACTCTTGGAATATGTCCTGAAGAAGGGAACGACATCTCCTTCGAGCAGAAATCGGGCGAAATATTTATACCGTTCGAGGCCTTCTGGGTATACGAGTTCAGTGGCTTTGATGGGCCAGTCGTACGGCCCGAAAGTGGCCGAACGGTGGCATTTGATTGAGTCGGATGTGCTGTCATAACGGGGCGCCGGGGTTTCCAGGGGGTTGGAAAATGAGGGTATACGAGTTCAGTGGCTTTGATGGGCCAGTCGTACGGCCCGAAAGTGGCCGAACGGTGGCATTTGATTGAGTCGGATGTGCTGTCATAACGGGGCGCCGGGTTTTCCAAGGGATTGGAAAATGTGCACAAATGGGGCACAAATAGGGGCAACCATTCGGCTTCAATTGGCACCACATTTCTCATCTCAAGTCTCGACGACTCAAACAACTCCTGATAGACAACATATTCGGGCAAATCGTCGCTTAATATGGAGTTCTTCGACATAAACACCGGTTTCTCCACTTCTATCGATTGGTAAGCGTTTCGCAGTTTCCTCTTCTCCTTGTCGTTCAAATCGATGTCCAAAACGGGAACCTTTCGGGCGATGCGGTCGAAGAATCCACTCAACATTATTTGCCGCAAAAGCTTTATTTGCAAAGCGTTTGGGGGTTTCATCTCAAGACTGAACATGTCTTCACTCAAATCACTGCATATACTCCTGATTTGATAAATCAATTGTTTCCGCAATTTATTGATTTCCGTAATGGCTTTGTGTCGCAAACCGTTTTGTTTGCAGAACTTGTCGGTCAGTCCCGCATACTGTGCGGCGCCGATAGAGTTCAACAAAACCATTACATCGCCCAATAGGAGAGTGCTTTCGGTGTTGAACCAAAACTTGTGTTTTTTAGTCGTCGCTTCGTTGCTGATAAATATCTCTTGAATAGTGAGCGCCGACACTATAGCTATGGTGTACGGCATGAGTTGGTGCTGACGGGAAAGGGCTAACATTTTGGCATAACGTGGACTTATGGGGAAGTGAGACATTGCTTTTCCCAGTTCTGTAATCTTGGCTTTCAATTGGTTTTTCTCCAACTTTGTGGCCATATCTCTGAGAGCGCCCATCGATATGAGTCGCTTCTCGGCGGCTATGAGTGCTTCGACGGATGGCTGAGAGGGGAACGGGAAGTTCACCACATTCTCGATGTTAATGGCTTTCATTTGTAGCATTAGGTCGTCGGAAGGCTTTCGCAGTATTTCCGGCTCTGAATACTGAGGGAATTCGTCGTTAAATATGGCCGACGAATACAACCGATAGCAATGTCCCGGACCCGTACGCCCCGCACGACCTGCCCTCTGGTCAGCCGACGCTTTCGACGTCCAACTGATGATAAATGTCGAAATGCCGGTCACGTTGTCGTAGACTTTTGTTTTAACCTTTCAATTAACAAAACTGTTAGTCAACTGTAAAACTGTAAGTCCGCTGACTGTCGGCGCTAAACTCTGGTTGGAAAGGCCTCAGCTGTTGTATAAATTACAATCCTTATCACTCGCTTCAGAGCCGCTGCAACCACCGCTACTGTGTGTTAGCGCTCGGGACACCGCCGAGAAACTTCTAGCTCTAGACTTGCGAGTGCGGAAGCATTGAATACAGTGGCAGACAATACAGGGGTTGGCTTTGGGCGTAGATATTGTCCTCGTCGTCGCTGTTGTGATCGACAATTTGCTCATCATTTTCATCGTCAGAGTAATCAAAATCGTCTAAAACTGTTTCGCTTTCCAGTGGATTCACGTCATAACTAATTTGATAAATAAAATTAATTTTAATTGCATTCAAACTGCGGTAAAAGTTTCACTCAAATCACTCACTCATCCAAATTGATTGTCGGCGCCTTCTCTGTCACTAATGTCTTATTTTCTTCACATTCACTGCTCTTTTTGATCCGTTTTTGTCTACTCTTATGAGTGGAAACTTCGTTATTATTTTTATAGCTATTGTTCGGATATTTCGCTCGCAGTCTTCGACACAACACTTCCACTTCAAGCCTGCCGGTGACGAACACCAATACCCCACCGGCCGGGCATTCGGCGTGTATTTTGCACACCTTTCTGAACGCTTCGTGAAGATAATCAGTGTTTGTCTTCTTATTGAAGTGAACGGACACTGGATATTGACGCGAATCGATCTGATAGTCAACGAGTCATTCATTATTCAATTTAATTGCTTTATTACTCAACACTATTACAAACCTTGAGTACGGGCGCAACACTCTTAAAAAGCCTGGTATTTGTGGTAAAGTCTTCGACCCTAAGCGTCGCCGACATTATGATTAACTTTAAAGGATTCTTCTTCTGTTATAACAAAACAAATATACATTTTGTGTCAAATTATATCTCAATTATAGACTCACTTTATTCCTGAGCGGAACAATACGTGACAGCAAACCGATCAATATATCGGAGTAAAGACTCCGCTCGTGCGCCTCATCGATGACTATCACTGAATACTTCTGCAGAAGGAAATCCTAATTCACAAACAAATAGTCAATTAATAAATCTATAGACATATACCGTATGTTTGATATAACAGTATGAATACAAACATTTTGTATCTCTTTGAGGAGTACGCCGTCTGTCATGAACTTAATTTGTGTCTCTTTTGTGGCGTTTGTGTCAAACCTTATTTGATACGACACTCTACTGCTCGAGAGGTTCATCTCGTGAGCCACTCGTTTAGACATAGCGATGGCGGCCACTCTGCGCGGTTCCGTCACTCCAATGATCTGTCCATTGGTGGCAAAGCCGGCCTCATAGAGGAATTGTGGCACTTGTGTCGTCTTTCCTGAACCCGTTTCCCCGCAAACGATGACAAACATGTTGTTGAACACGGAGTCCATTATAGTGTGCTCTTCGTTCACAATAGGCAGCGCCGACCGGAACTTCTCGATCTCATCGGTCCTGTCGATGGCCACGAATTGTCTCTTCACTACTTCTTCAGTCACTTCTGGTTTCGGTTTCTCGGGTTCGCAAACATTTTCAACAGGTTTTTCAGTCACTACATTGGAGTCGCGTTTGACATCGGATTCACTTTTGTCACTAACATTTGGTTCACTCGTTTTGGACTCTGTTTTATCATTAATCACGACAGCATTGTCTGCGTCTTTCACATCACTATCACCTGAATTGTCATTATCCTCATCACTGGTGTCATCGCTTTCTGAACTACTGCTCAGTGCGTCCGACACTGCGATTACATTCAAGTCTTTATTTTTGGGTTCAGTTTTGAGTTTCTTAAACGTATTGCGAGTCTTGTATTTAATTGCAGTTATTTCGTGGATCTCTTCAGTATTTATATCACTAATTGATTTACAATTATCTAAAAATCTGATTCAAAACACAACATAAAATTAAGTCAAAAAATCTTTCGCTTAAATCAGAAAATTAAACACAAAAACTTCTCAATTAATATTGTTTGGCAAACGCTGGCTTTCAGACCTGTAGTGATCACCTGCTGTAATTGCGGTAAAGGAACAGAAGTTGGGAGTGCAGAACGTTTAGTGAGTTATCAAAGCGAGAGAAAAGATGTCATAAAAAATCAAATCAATTGTCAATTAAGACTAGTTAGTTTGGTTTGCTCTGTTATCAAAAATGTAATTAAAACGCCCAGAAAGCGACGTTATGAAAGAGATTAAAAAAGAAAACAAAAAAGCTGTTTTGAAAGCGGTGAAAGCCGTGTAAACCACGGAATGTTTTGGACCCCTTCCTCGTGGTGTCCAAAACCAATGCGTTACACGAATCGTATTTTGTCTCATCCACGCCGATGTCTATCTTATTGGCCACCGATTTCTGTGTCATATATATAACATGATTATCACCCAATGGATCAATTGGTCGCCGCAATAGCGATGCGACAAACAATGTCTCACTTTTGGCGGATCCGCTTCCTTGGCGACCACTTCATGGCCCGATTGTCTCGCTTTCCAATTGAATCGTTTCTGTCGTGTTTTGACCATCGCTTGAGTGGAGAGATAATGCGATCACTTCTTCGCGTATGTCTTCGCCAATTAAATCCACTCTCAGATCAAATCCAATGGTAAACCAAACTTACGTCACATCAGAAGCACGTGTTTATTGAAAACATAAGCAAAACATTTCATTCAAAACATACGTTCCCTTTAAACACCACTTTTGGCAAACTTTTTCTGACAGTAAGTTGTATTCTGGATAAAGTACCAGGGTATATGACTATAGTTGTTTTTTTTAATAACCTTTAATGACATACAGATTATATCAGATAACAGATAATAAGACAAAGACCTATAATAAACATATTATTTTTTGTTACTATTTTTCAAACACTGCATACAATTAGACAATTAGTTTTGAAGGCATTTATTTGGCAATAAATTTGTTTTAATGACTAAACAGTGAATTTCGTTCAACAAATCAATGCAAATAAGAAACAACGGCTTTATTGGTGCGGATGGACGAGGATGGCGTGTCTCCACTCAGTTATGACACTGTCTTCTCCTGTCACGACATCCGCGTCTTCCGGGTGCGGACAGTCCTCTTGAGAGCGCGAGCGTCGGCCGCCTCGACCTCCAGACCCGGAACGACCCGTTCGGCCACGGCTTCGACCACTAGAAGGGCTCCTTCGGCGACGTCTCGGTTCCATCGGTGGTCCAGTTGTCTGCTCTTCGATGTCCACTTCGAGAGCGTTGTTGTGATCCATATTCGACTCGTTTTGGACACAACTCGGAGAAAAATGGCTAAGAATTGTTGGACTCAATGAGTCACTCAATGGACACCAAATGACTGCTACTTTCAAATGAGACCACAATTAATGCATTCAATACAACAATTCACTCAACAATTAACACTCATTCACTAAATCTAATCATTCGCTTGTATTGTATAGTAATTGTCATTATTTCGCGTGATTTTTGTCGACTCTATTTTAAATTCAAGGTTTGAATCGCAAACCAAAGTAACAGCAAATCATTTGCAAAGTTATAGTCGAGACAATCGGTTGAGTTTTGTTTTATAGATTACAAGCATTTATACCATCAAATAGACAGCACATCCAGACCGCAGCCAAACAGATACCACACACAAGCCATGGAGCACGTGATGAAAGCCCGAGAGATTGTGTTCGCGTACGTCAAGGAACACCACTTGGAGAAGAAGTTCGTCCTCAATGTGGCCGTCGGTCTGAAGCAGGCCTTTGTGGTGATCCTCTTCCGGTGGCTCTTCTATGGCTACAAGCGATGGTTCTTTNAGAAGTTCGTCCTCAATGTGGCCGTCGGTCTGAAGCAGGCCTTTGTGGTGATCCTCTTCCGGTGGCTCTTCTATGGCTACAAGCGATGGTTCTTTCCCTTCCGACTCGTGGTTCTCATCATATTCTGTGCCCTTCTCTGCGCTCTCGAGATGAAGAGATACAGTGAACCGCTGCTCAAGAAGTACGGCCTCTATCACTATGTCGAGAGCACCGCCAGCGCGGTCTTCGGCGGCGGATCCGGTGGTGGATCCAGTGGTGGATTCGGTGGCGGATTAGATGGTGGATCAAGTGGTGGGTCCTCGCGTTCGTCTGCATCCTCGGCATTCCCGGGCAGCAAATCAGAGATCAAGTCATTATCAGAGGCCAGACCAGACCCGTCGGACCCTTCACTAAAGAAGCCGAAGTCGTCGCCCAAACACTCGAGCTCTGGCCCTAAGGATGAGCTGTAGAAGCGGTCTGTATATCGATGGACAAAGTTTTTCCTAATTTTCAGTGCATTTGAATCGAAAAATTCATAACTTTTGCTAAAAATAAAAGAAGTTCTGATCGTTATGTGAGTTATTCATTGCTATACAGTATTAGTAGACATTATCTTTTAAATTAGGTTTTTATTGGCCAAAAATTCTTGATTTCATACAAAATAGTTGATTAAACACTTGAATATTATATTATAAATAATAAAATTCATTAAATATAAG